>FIZV01042543.1:0-13169 GCA_900050545.1 Trionymus perrisii | reverse complement strand
TACTCAATTTTTTTTCTTTTTGAAACAAATTCAAAATATATCAAAATAAATTCTTGCGAAAAAACCTAAAATTTTAGTGTTGATAAAAAATGAAAATTTAAAAGTATAGATATTAAAAAAACATTATTTTTTTAAATCTGTAACTTTAACTTTCAACAAAACGACGAATAGACATTAATTCGTTGAAAAAAATTCAATTTCGGTAAAATACCCAGATGATATTTGAATAAAAGATCAAAACAATATTGTTTTTTAAATGAAGGCTAAATAAAAAAATATTGAAATTAATTCATGAAAAAATCAATTTTTTTGAAACTTCATTAAATATTTGAAATTAAAATTTGATTTCTTGGAGAAAAACTGTGAATATTTTTTTAAAATCGATGTTGGAAAAAAAATTGAAACGAGAAAAAGTAGACCATACTTGAGTATTTGAATATAAATAAAAATAAATACATAAAAGATTGAGAAAGTTTTAGAATTATTTTCTGAAATTTGTGAAATTTAGTTTTTAATGAAACGATAAATGGCTCAATACTTTGAAAAAAATTGAGATTTTTTTTTTTTAAATAAAATAAAAAATGATAATTCTTGAAAAAAAGTTGAAAAATCGAAAAATTGAATTGGAATAAAAAATGAAAAATATAATTATTCGTAAATTTTTTTTATGCCGGAGTTAAAAATGTTGAAATTTGAAAACCTATTTGAAAATCTTGGAAATGAATTTTTAAAACTAAAAGTCAGTTTTTGAAAAAATTGAAAAATTTATTTTCAAAAATTTGAAAATCCATTTTTTTTTAAAATTTGATAGTCCAATTCTTTGGAAAAAAGTAATAAGTATTAGGTACGCCAAAATGAATTTTCATTTTTTTTTCTAATTTGTTTTGAAAAAAAAAATTAACAGAACCACTTTTCGAAGCTTCCAAATAACCTATTTTTTTTAATGTATTTCTTCTATCTCAGCAAAATGAAAAAGCAAGCTTCAAAACTGTACTAATTTGTTAATTGAAAGCTCGAGTTATTTCGAATATCGAATACAAGCATTAATATTGGACTTGAAAAGTGCCATTGACTTGAAATTAGATCTTGATGATTTAACACGACAGTATAAGAAATATGACTACACTGACGAATCGAGCTGTAAAATGTCGCAATTTCGACTCGTCATCGGATTCTTTATTCGTTGGAAGAAATGACATTCGTGCAATTTATATACGGTTAAATGCAGACGTATGGAAGTATAAACATAGACGTAGACGTAAGCACATTATAATCCAATAAAACGGACGTGTAACCGGTTAGTTTTCTAAATTGAGTCTTTATGTGCAATTTCCGTTCTCGTCCAAGAGGTGTTTGTTTCGGTTGTCGACGACGATTTTTTTTTCTTATTTATTTACTATTTTTTTTTTTTTTTACGTATTCACGATTTTATTTGAGAGGTGTCATCATGTCACATATCCGGCGTTGTCTCGTATAGACGATTTTCAAGAATGAAAAATTTTGACCCTTATGAAATTTTAAGCCTTGTCAATGATGGACCAATGTGTGCACCTATGACAAGACGAAGGGTAGCGTACGAAACGCGTTTCTCGTTATTATTCGCAGAATACGTAGGCCTAGGTAACGAGTATTACGAGATTATACAGAAATGAGGTTACCATAAGTTACACGTACGTGGTACGCGTCTTTACCTCTGTATCTTTCTGTTGTGACTTGCGAAGAGGGGTATGTTGGAGGAAATCTTCACCTGTGTTTTTTTTGTTCTTTTTCTCGGTATTTATACCTCTAAACGAGTTAATTATACTGTAATTAATACTAATTGTTTGGATAGTACGAAACAATACCATAGACGATGTAGCTGCGTAGAGATTTTGCTATATATATGCTCCAAGATGGTAACATTCATCGCACCTTAGCTTATGTACGGGTATAAGGTGCGGTGGCCTTATGTACCAGTATACCTATGAGATTTACACCATAATTTCGGCCATTTTCTCGGTAATTGGTTACCATGCGTTTGAAGCGGAGAGACAGAAGAGATGAAAGATGACGAGGGTGTTGCTATATTGTAATGATGAAACAGATAAGCCGATTGTACTACGTACGGGCTCCGCTGCATACGCTTATACGTATTATTTCGAAGCCCAAGATAATTGTTGCCTTCGTCATCGTCATCGACGCGACGACTGTATCAGCGCAGCGGTGTAGAATCGATGGTGGAAGGCGCAGGCGGCGATGGCCGCTGCTGCGACGTCGACCTTCGATACAATAAGGCCCATTGTGCGGCTCATAAATGCGTGCGAGTTATACAATACCTCTAACCTACTACTATACCACCAGCAGCATCAATCAGCGTAACCAGCAACAATGCTCGATGGTCGTCGACGTCGTTTACGTAAATTGTTCGAAACTTTCGATTTTTAACGCGATCCACTTCGACTGGCTCCGAACATTGAAAATTTTCGTACAGGAAGAGATGAAATCACTTTGTTAGTTTAGGAGCTTGTTGAACTTTGCACCGGAGAAGGATTAGAGGGCATGGACTTGTTGACTTAGTGCTCAAAATAGAACGCTCGTAGAATATCACTTGTGCTAGAAGTTTGAAAGTAGAAGGCTAAATGTGCGATGAGAGGGTATAAGCCTTGGTAGGGGACTTGTGGCTGCGCACATGTCACACCATCGTTATAAGTTTAACAACTATCGTCGCTAAATGACTTTAATATGGTAAAATTATGGACGTACGAGGGCTAAAGACGCTAATTAGCCAAGTAAATTCATTCACCACTGACGTCATTTCTCGTGGTGGAATTACGTGATGATAAATCGATGACGTTCGGAGGGAAGTTAGTTGACGGTTGTCAAAAGAACAGGTCAAATGATAGAGCCATTTTTGCCGATGAGTAATCTAAGCTTAGAATTGCAGAAAATTCAACAAAATTCACAAATTCGGGATTTTGAGAATCTATACTTGATCATAACTTACTACGTTTTACTTCGTTCAATTATCGTCTAGGGATCCAATATTCAGGCGTTTTTTTTTTCGGATTGCTAGTAAAGAAAACCAACAGGAAAATTTTTAATTCGAATTTTTACAATTTGACGAACTAAAAATATCAAATTGGTCTGCAAATAACGTAAATGAACATATTATCTGCTAGATTAGATGCTAACTGTAGTGAAATAAGTGGTGGTATTGCGCGAGGTTCTGAAAAAACAGATGTGACCGCTGAAGCGAATGATGTAAGCTCGAAACTTCGATACTACGCGTGTAATTTTGTATACAGAGTGAAGAATTCCACTCGATCTATTGTGAAATATCTTAAATTACGTCAAAAATCCAAATGTTGTCGAGGTCAACTCAAAGCACACGTGATACGTGATGTGCTGATGTTGAACAAATATTACCAAAAACATAACAATCGTTCTTCTGCCTTCTCCAAATGATTAAAAAACAAAAGAAAAGCGTATGTGGCACGTCTGTTCATCACAGTGGTTGTGAAGCAACTGTCGCGTTGGAACGTTTGATTGGGGTGGTGGGGATGCGAGTTAGCAGTGTTACCGCGTGGCCACATTTTGCGCTACTGTTTTTCTCTCGAGTACGAAATTCCTATTTAAATAATTTTAATTGATGTTCTGACATAGCAATAAAATAATGTTTATTTTTATTTTTGTTTCAGGTGAGTTATTGAATTTCCTTTGTAAGAAAGCAGAAAATGAGAAATGAGTAAGTTTGAAAAACATTTTTTTTTTTAAAAACGAATTTTTATTGAATTTTAACAAAAAAAGAAGGACCTATGAGCAAAAATCAGCACTTTTTTGATTTTCAGCCCAGTTTCTTAATTGGAGGACCTTCGTGCCACGACGAACAACGTCTTCATCGTCGTTGGTTTGTTGTATTTTTTAAATTCTGCGATATTTTTACTTCTCCTTGTATCTTTCTTCGTTTCTTTGGTACGATGGAGATGAAACAAGATCGCCGTGTCGGCGTGTATTTGTAATTGTATGCGTTCGTATGTTTTTACGTACAGTGCCTAGATATTTATTTTCCCATTTTAAATGACGTGCTACTTCGAGGGCAGCCTTGATTTTAATCTATCCGTCGTAATATTTCACGTTTCAGTTATTCTAAAATGAAGTTCATAGTTTTATCTTTCTTTTTTTTTCGCTTCCTCGACCCTTGTTATTTTAGAACCTGTTGCTTCGCTTTATTTTCTCCTTGACTTTTTCTGTATTTTTCTTCCTTCCTGAGTAAATACAAATGTACGATGTTTGTTGGCTTTATTCGTATTGAGATTGTTATTGCGAGAAATTGAGGATGTCGAAAATGGCCAGTTTTTGGCAGAAGAGTGTTTTGTTTTATTTTTTTGTATTTTTGTGAGATTTTGTGTGAACTTGAGTGAAGGTTTAATTTGCAATAATCACGTCAATTGGCGAAATCAGTCTTAATTACGACTTCGAAATGTTCCCCCATGAATCATGACGTGAACTTGCATTCATAAGCTTATTCGAGCCTCAGTATTTCTCATGAAGGTGACCTGGTCAAAACGGTTTGATAAGTTTCCCACATGCACGTCGTGTAGGTTTTTTCGCCTGGTGCAGTTTTTTTGTATTCGACAGGCGGCCGTTCTGTTTTTAGATTCGAGTACACCTGCGATTATGGCTGTAGGATGTAGCGATAAGTCGACGACTCGACGTCCATATTCGATAATACAAACGACGTCCGATAGCTTCCCTCTTCTAAGGTCGCGTACAGGTATTTACTTTTTTAGTGACGCGGAAAAAACGTGATAAAACGCGAAATAATGAGTACGGTTGGAGGGGATCGGTTCTCGTGTGTGACCAAATCAAACACGATTCGATTTTTCTCTGCGATCGTTAATTATTCTAGGCTACTTTTGGCAAACTGAACTATGTAGAGGTTGCATCGTATCGGTATCGGTATCTCGGTGGTTTACCTGATGTTCAATACGCAGTTCAGCGCATAGAAGGCCCCAGCAAGTGGTGATTTCTGCCCAATGCGAACTTGTTTCAACTTATCTACGTAATTTACGTACGGTAATGGTCTTTTTAGACGCGGCTGCAGCTACTTTTGACGACCGTACCACGACTGCGAACGATGATACGCGTATACCTATAAATTTACGTAGACATACTACAAATACACGTTTAAATTAAAACCCGCCAAGGTCGAATAAATTACTACCGTACGGTCGAAATGTACCTCGTACTACACAATTACAACGAGCAACAGACAGGCGCAGTCGTTCGCAAAACACACCCGTATAAAATCATCGAGCGTTCAGCAACGTTCGTTCGGACGCAACGTACAAAAAAAATTCGAAACGGTGCTTCTTTCTCTTTTTAAGCGTATTTCCGGGCTCATTTCTCATTTCGCTGACAGCGAGACTGTGGTTCTTTTAACCCCATAATGGGAATGTCTCCCATATTTGTACGCAAGTAGGTATGATATGTGCGACGAGCAAGTGCAGATGTCCTTTTATCGCGGTCGAGGCTTTGTGGCGAGTGAATTTCATTTGAAAATGGAAGTGAGCAGGAAATAGGTATCAAATGGGTGGAAATTTGGTGTAAAATTTAACCTTTGAAATGAAAAATTGTTGAACGTCATTGAAATACGCTTTGTTGTTGATAATAAATACTATTAGGGACATATTCTCATAGCATGTTGATTGAATTGATGGTAAATCAGACTGCTCTTCCAAGTTGGAAAATGAAATATTATTTGGTTTTAAAAATTGTTTGAAAAGGAAGAAATTAAATTGGAGAACTTTGGAACTTGAAAATATGAAAATTGAGTAGAAATTGAAATTGAGGGGGGGGGAGCTCGAATTTTTAATTTGAGTAGAAATTAAAATTTAGAAAAAATATACCTATAATTGAAAAAATTAAATTTGAATAGAATTAAAATTTCGTAATAAATAAAAATTGAAGAACTTGAAAATTATGTAGAAATTGAAATTGGGAGGAAAAAATGAGAACCGAATTTTTTTTTGAAAATTGGCAATTTGAAAGAAGCGCCATAAATTTGAAAAATTGAAGAGATTGTAAAGTTTGAAGAAAGAAACTTTAGCAGAAAAATTAAGGAGGTAAATTGAAAATTAAAAACTTGAAAAAAAAAGAAATCTGAAAAATATTTCAAAAATTTTAAAAACGAGTTTTGAGCAGAAATTTGACTTAAGAGGAATAATTGAGAAATCAGGAAAATTAAAAATCAACAAAAATTGAAAAATTTACGAAAAATTCAAAAAAAAAAAAACTTGACGATTGAAAAAAACACGAATTTAAAAAAATAAAAGGTTGAACAAAAAATGAAAATCGAGCTTGAAAGTTGAGCAGAAATTAAAATTGAAAGAAAAATATCAACTTGGGAAGAAATAGAAAATTGAAATTCGTAAAAATTTTACTGAATTAAAAATTTGGATGGAAAAATTGGGAAACCTAAAAAAAATTGAAAATTGAAAAAAAAAAACGAAAAATCAAAAGGAGTTGCAAAGTAAGTAAAGTTTGATAGAAGTCAAAATTTTTAGAGGAAAAAATTGAGAACTTGAAATTATATAACATCGAACCGAAATTAAAAATTTACAAAATAATCAAGAACTTAACAATGAATGAAAAATTATAAAATGAAAATAATATATTGACAGGATGCAGAATTGAAAATTTTGTGAAAAATTGAACAAAACAACTTGAAAATTGAAGAAAAATTGAAATGTTGAAAAAATGAGAAATGGAAGAACTTGAAAAATGAGCAAAAATCAAAAGTTCATAGAAATAAGATATTTTTAAGAACAATTTGAAAACCTGGAAATTTGAAAAAAATCTAAAAATCTAAAAGCTTGATAGTTTGAAAAAAATAAAATTTGATAAAAATCAAAAATTGGAAAAATTGAAAACATACATCAAAATTATAATTTGAAAGAATGATGAAAAACGTTGGATGCAGGGATGTTGCCATAGGGGGGGCTCAGCCCCTCCTCAAGAATTTGGATGGAAAAGTTGGAGGGCTCAGCCCCTCCTCGAGAAATCAAAATAATAGATTTTTTTATTACCACCCCCTTTATGATGGAAAAGTTTAAAAAATTATGAAATTTCAGCTTTTAAATTTTTTTTTTGCAAAAATTTTTGCCCTTGTTTCGCTCAGGAACAATACTTTCACTTATTTTGACAACATAATAAATAATGATTTTTTTTTCAATTTCATATGATTTTTTTTTAACCCCCCCCCCCTCGAATGACTGCCTGGCACGATGCTGTTTTTCATTGTTTCATTGAGTTCATCAATTATTGGTAAAATTTATTGAGCCCACCCCACCCCACCCTCGAGATATTTCTTGGGAACACCAATAGTTGGATGAGAACAAAACAAAACAAAACAAAACAAACAAACAAACAACAAAAAACGGGGACGAAATTGAAAATTGAGCAAAGGGCAAAAATTAATGAAGTTAAAAAATTTTTCAGAAATTGTAGATTAAGAAAATAATATTGACAAAAAAAAATTATAACTCGACAATTCAAGGGAAAACTAGTACGAAATAAAAAAAAAATTGAAAATTGAACAAAAAATGATTTAAAATAGAAAAAGTTATAGTTTCAGCATTAAAAAAATATATATATGGAAAAAAAATTTAAAATGAAGCAAAACTTAAAAATGGAAGAACTTGGAAACTGGAAATCGTTGACAACAAAATTGGAAAAAAACGATGAAATGAAAATTTTGAAAATTGAATCAGCATAAATTATGGCACATGTACAAATTGAGCCACCAAAAAGTAGATCTATTTGAAAAATTCAAGCTAGCCACTGTAAGCCAGTATGAAGTTTTTCAAACTGACCATTTCAAAAGCGAATTTCACACCAAAATAGACACCATTGCTACAATATCTTTAGCTCGCGTGATATCCTTCGATTAATTCAAACATCAAGGCGCAACGATCAGATATTAATAATTCTCCCCGAAATCGGTATCAGGCCAGGGCTATCTCACTTCGAATCGAATCGCATCCGAGCTGAATTTCTTCGCTAATCGATTATCTGTCCTGCAATACTATACTCGATCGAAAACCATATTTGAAATCGAGTGCCCTGTAGGCCTGTACTCCATGCTCTATGTCTGTCTGATGGGTACAAGCGTTTCTCACCCATTTACACAATACCCCCGTATCGTATTGTTACCCTACTTAGCAAAGCTACTTATAGGTTTTGGTTATGTGCATAATCAATGCCGCTGAGGCAATTGGCGGCGGCCACTAATCGACAGTACCTATTTTATGCGGGTCCTCTTCTCGTTTAAAAACACACTCGATGCATGAGAGCATGGAACTGATAAGCGAGTGAGACCAGCAACAGACAAAGGACCGCACCAATTAAGCCAATTAAAGATTCGACGACGCCAACGTCATCTGTGCTGCTTTTTCTCCATTTTTGTATGCGCTTGTACACTACAGTTTCAATGTGATTCGAATCGATTTGATGAGAGTAATATCGAATATTGATCCAACTCCCCTTGCCCCGTCTGTCTTCGCGATTCAACCCTGAAAATGTATTATCACCGCCGATAAATCTTCTAGGTAGTGGTGATTGAAATCAGCTTACGGATTTTGTATGCCGTCGCGTCGTCTAGACCACCTACCTACCCTTTGAAGAGGAAGTAGGCATGTTTCGAAAAATACACTCTGAAAACTAGGTACCTTGAGAATCACCCAGCGTGAGACAAATCAGCTCAGTTTTCCTCCCTAGAATGGCTAAGTTCTACTCGATCGAAATGGTAGAAAAATAAAACGAACGACGGACGTAGAATGAGAGAGGGAGTGTAGCAGAAATTTCACCATAACATACCTTCTCGTGTGTTATTTTTATAAGCGAAAGACGGGTTTTCGTTTGAATTTTGCCTCGCTAGCTATATAGCCATTTAAACGCGCATTTAACTCGACTGTATGGCTCGTATAAGTACCCAGACCCAGGTGGTATAGGTATATGGAGAGAAGTACCTGGTACCTAGTATTATTTTACCGTTACGAGGTATATCGACTGGTCGAACTCGCAGTGAAACCAACCACCTCGCAGCCCTTCGGCTACGATTACCTCGCCGTTGCACCGTGCGTTGGCCCTTCTTGCTCGAGCTGGTACGTCTACGTATGTATACGCGCCGGTAATTACAGGTAATTATAAAGCGAGCACAGTGTTCCTCAGCGAACAGAATATACGTTTAGGTGTGTACTGTGTAGTGATACCATTCGATATTGGGTCGAAAAAAAGAGTACCTCGGGTACACGAGAGCAGAGCAATACCCTAAACATGAAATTATAATTACGTACACGTGCATTTGAGAGAAAATTTAACCGAAATAATTTCCATTTCGATGTATACGTAAATCGGTATCTTATGTACATATATGTTATCGACTAACATTGTATTATACATAGGTGTAGGTTGTGGAATGTAAATATAGATACATGGATTATTAAATGGAGAAAATTGATGCGTCCTATCATCGACCATTTCATTTTGCCATTCTATATCCGTACACTGTTATTGGGTACTAATTTTCGCGCATATTGTATCCTAAAGTCGAACGTGAAAGGTCGTTCTGTGCCTGCGAACGCAAAAAAAAAATGCAAAACAGTATAGGAAGGTCTAGAAGAGATAGGTACATAATTAAATATATACAGAGTGTTCTGGGAGTGATGGACGCTCTTTGAGATAGTTCCGAAGTTAGAAGCTCTGCAGCGCCTTCATTTTCAAAGATAGCTGAATTTTTTTCTCTCTAAAAAATGCCAACTGTTTCTTATGCTGTCCTGCTGTCTTGATGGAATTTCACAGAGTTCATGTATTCGTAGCTCCCCTCCCCCCCTTCAATAAATTCAGAAATACAGTACTTTTCATTGGCAAGATTTTCTTGTTGTTGTAACTCCTTCAATTTCAAAGATAGGCATTGCCATGCGATTGGAACTTTTTTTGAGCGTTCAAAGTGCTATCCGTTCGTGGGGTTGTGAAATTTTTTGAAAGTATTGTTGACAATCGATCTTGTTCAAGAAATACCAATTTTCAAACCTCCATAGTGCCTTCATCAGGGGTGCTGTGATCCCCCTAAGCATCTGTCCTGTTCTCCCCCCCCCATTTCAACCAAATCTCCTCCCATGCCCCCCCCTCCAACAGGTGAAAATAAGAAATATTTGAAACAAGTCAAAATAACTTTTATATTTATTACAGTGGCGTATTTGATAGGCAAGTTATGGAAGTCCGACTTCCTTCCAAAATTTCAAAGAAATTAGATTTTTGTGAAGTGGTTATAAAAAATAAAAATTTGAAAACCTTTTAAAAGTGGTGTTCAAAAACTTCTGGAAGATCTTAAAAATATTTTCCGCATCATTCAGACTTTCATGTCACGTGGGTTAAATTTTTAATTTTCGCGTGTGATCAACTTTAATTAATTATAATTTATGGACAGAAACTTTTAGAAAAATTTTAAAAATTTGAACTTTTGAACAATTTAAAAATTAGAAATTGAAAAAAAAATTAATTAAGTGAAAAAATGTATTTTTTCGATCTGAATTTTTTTCAGGTGGTTTTATTGGGACTCTGGTTGTGTTTCTTCTGGTATACATATTTTAAAGGTATGTGGGCGGAGGAGGGTAATTTCATTAATATTCCTAAAAAAATGACAGTTGACAGTTTTTGAAAATTTTCAATTTCGTAAAATTATTGGATCAATAAAAATTAACGATTTTTAAGAATTCAGAAACTTGAAAGTGTTTTGCAATTTTTAAAATTTAGTAACTTTTGAAAAAATTTTAGTTTTTGAGAAACTGCGACAATTTTTGAAAATTTTCCAGTTTTTGATAAAATTACAATTTTTAATAAATGATGATTTTTCAAAATTCCGTAATTTTTGAAAAAGTTTCAGTTTTTGAGAAGCTGGACATTTTTTAAAATCTGACGATTTTCCAAAATTCCAAAATTTTGGAAAATTGTCAGTTTTTGAGAAAATTACAATTTTTAGAAATTTTAAAAAATTATGATTTTCGAAAATTCTGTAATTTTTCAAAAATCAATAATTTTTATGAACTGGAGAATTTTTAAAAATTCAGCAATTTTAAGAAATTTGATAATTTTTGATAGTTTTGCAATTTAGGCAATGCAAGAAATTAAAAAAAATGGTAGTTCTACAAAAAATTTTACAGTCAGCTCATTCCATAAAACAGTCTCCCCCTTTGAAAAAGTGACACAGAAATCAATTTTCTGACTTCCCTATATTTTTCCTCCCAGATTCGCCACTGGGAAGGGAATGGAATTACCAAACCCTTTTGAAAAAATGCAATCAACTTTAAATAGACTTAACATATTTCAAGCATAGAAATAAAAAACTAATTCTCGTTGGACTTGAAATTAAAAAAAAAAATTGAATAAAACGCTTACGAAATATTCGGATTTTGTTCGCAAATTTAAATTTCACAGAGAAAATTTACACGTTTTTGGACTTTAATCTTACTTTATTTTCGAGAGTATTTAAGGCATCTTTAAAACGCAAAAAATAATATACTTTTACAAAAAAAAAAAAAAATCTTCTCAGATGTGTTTTTTTTTCTACAGTAAAAGAAAAAGTTAAATTGAATTCCTTTAAAAAAAAATTAAGATTTCTTTCTGGGTAAATTTTTTTCTTATTCGTATAGAACAGTTTTGAAAAAGGTCATAGATGTTTTCCCTCCTCCTTCATATAGATCGTCAAAGTGCGTTTGTGCGACTAACTCCCAGGACAATTTTTCTCACTGTTTTCTCATTTTTAAAAAAAAAAGTTAAAATATAAAATATTCGTGTTGTCATATATATGCTTATTGTGGAATTACACACTCTTTTAAATCGATATTCGATGTAGATGAATAAATCGTATAGAATAGCATTTTTATATTGATGATTCGGTCGCGGTGGCGAGTAAACACCGGGAGAAAATTTTTCTTTCTATAACGTATTCTGCTTTCTCAAAACGCACCGAAATCATTTTGTAAATAATAAAAAAAATTCTCGACTCGATTATACATACAATAAGGTACTCGACTCTCGAGGAGTTCGCCCATCTCGCTCGTGTATAGAATTGCGAATACACGTAAAATAAATTAATTCGTCGTCTCCGTCTCCAACGCAAACCCCAACATCTTATCGAACGCTCGGGTAGTTGTAATTTTCGATAAGAAAAGCAAAAATGTCGCAGCTGCTGCACGCGAACTAACCAAGTCCGGCGAGCAAGTCTTTTTCGATTTGTGGTGGCAAGTATTGACGAAATCTCTTGAGGGATTCAACTTCGACAATACCGAAGTTTACGCTCAGTTAGTTTAATTTGTACACGGATTTTATCACCTTTACGAGGCTGCTCACCTCGAAAATCATCTATTCTGGTTAGATGGCGCTGTGCTCGGCCAAATGGACTGGAAAGGTAAGTAATGAGGTTCCAAGTTGCACGTAAGTAAACGTCGTAGTCGCAATTCGGATAATGTTCTTGCCAAAAATGTGCTATCGAAGACGATATCATGAGCATGGAACGTTCGCAAGGTTTGTTAAGAATGTAAGAAAAAATGAATAAGGTCAGTGAGCCTAATTGAGAACACTTTGAGGACAAGCTAGTTAGCTTAAATTTAAAAATTGGCTAATTAGATAAAATCGAAGGTTTAGTGATCCTATAAACATAAAAATCATCAACCATTTTTTTTTCGAACTCCAAGAGGAACTATGCTCAAATTATTTTTGATGCTGAAAATTTTCGCACTAATAAACTTTTGGTAATTATTCAAAAACAATTTAAATACCTAGGTATTGATAACTAAAATATTTTTATGCAGTAAACAGATCTATATTATGTAATAAATATACCACGAAAATTGTTAATTTGGCTTTATTTTGAGTATAAATAACTAAAAAAATTTTGAACGACGTTCTCAATTACAGTGTAGTTTTTTTTATATTGTGCGTATAATTGGGAACATACCATTTCCCAAGAAAACTAAGCATTCTACCAAAAAATTGCATATGACCAAAGTTGTAGAAAATAAAATTTCCTAACTACATAAAGCGGTTAATTTTTCTTTAGGAGGCGTAGTTTCAGAAATATTTGAGAAAAATGTGTAAAAAAAATTAGTTGAAAAATGTTGCGAATTTTG
>FIZV01042529.1:0-13817 GCA_900050545.1 Trionymus perrisii | reverse complement strand
CTTTTTGGGGGTGTCACGAGTGTGAGTACATTTACCAAGAGTCCTTAAAAAAAAAGTATCAAATTTTCGTGTTCAACTTGTTGAACCCTCCCCCCCCAAAAAAAATGCTCCAGCTACGCCACTGCCCTGGTTGACCTTAATTATAATTATGTAGGTAGTCAGATTTTGAGTGATTTTGCTAGCATTACTTACATAGGTAAATCGTTGTCCTGTGCGTCTCTATCTCTACAATTTTTTACATTCACACAGATTGTACGGATTTCTTGGCCTACGACAAGTACATTTTATTCTATTGCACATAAACATAACATAATTTAATTTATTAAAAAAAAAATTCATTTGATAAAAATATTTAAAAATATAAAAAAGGTATTTTTTCAGTCTATTTCTTTATCCTGGCCAGAAATTTAGGCAACCCGCATGACACCTGGACCGCGCCATTTTGATTAGGATTACTGCAAAATGATAAGAATGGTGCGGATTATTCTTCGAAAATATTATTTTGAATTTGAATAGATAATTACATTACGAGAATCATTTTACATTTGAATTTGATTGTTAATCTGTTTAATATCTTACAAAATTGATCATCACTAAGTAATTAGCAATTGCATTCTAGTTTTCTTTTGATTTGTGATTTGTGAAGTTTCACTATTCACTTCTTTCAATGAACTCTTGTTTCGAGTCTAGTTTCAAGTGTTATTCAATGATGATATCGTCAATGTGGGTTTGATAATGCAACAAGTAAGTCGTACTCAACTACTCGCAGAATGCTTCTATCTATACATACGTATGCTGTTGAGTTAATTCTCTCCTCTGACATTTTCATAAGAATCATTTTTACATTTGTAACTAACAATTAGCGCTGTTAAATGCATTATGCAGTACACATTCCACAACCTTTTTCAAATTTGTGAAATAATTATCCAACTATTCAAACAACTATTCTTACCTACCTATCCACGTTTTAAAATGCATTCTAGTGATTGACCTTACAACAATCTGGCCTTATGATCGGTCATTGATTATACCCAAAGTTTTTCCTGTCTTCTCACTCGAATCGATTGTGATCATTTAACCGGAGATAAGCAAGAAATACCTATACCTACCTACCTGCTGCTTTTATTTCATTTTTTTCCACGGACCGAACTGTACAATGTATGTTATTAAGACAGTGACGTAAATGGAGTGATTTTTTGTCACAAGTCGTTGAGTATAATTGTTTTAATACTTACCTGCATTAAATTTGGAACGATGAATGATGAAAGGTAACTAAACTACATCATGCACCTATCTAGTCACTCATTTTCGGTGACATATTCCCTCTGTAGATGTCTGTAGCAGTAGCATTCACTTACTTAAGTATATAAACATAAATACTTGATACCTATGTATTATGAAATTGACCATAAGGAAATGAAGACAGATTGCTAATTATTTGTGCAGTAAAATGAAAAAACTACTAACTGTATAATCATAATCCCGTTGATAGCTAATTAAATTATCGTAAGTGGGTGTACTGTATTCAATTTACATGTACGATATAAGTTACCATCACGATTCTACAAAAAGTAGCGCATCTAATAAATGTCATCCGTTTACAGATTCCTGTAAAACATAACTTTGAATGTTTATTATCCGTGTTTATTGAAAATTTAACAAAGATCTCGTTGCGATTCTTTCTTTCCTTACGAGCAGTGGATACCTACATTATGCAATGATAATTTAAATGTAGGTAGACACCAGACAGTAAGTATTTGTAACAATTCTTAGATGATTTTATTAACTATACTCGTACATGAACTTTTGAGATTCGGTTACCTACCTATTGGATAACTGAAAATTACCATCGGGTAGTGTTGATGGTAACTTATCGGTTGATTGGTGCGAGACTATAAACAACCGTAGGATCTTGCGGTTAATTCAAGCTGAAGTTATTAACTTTAATTATAGGTATAGGTACAATAATATTGATGAAGTCTTGCTACATACAAGTAAGTATATCAACTTCTGAAATAATCTAAACATCGCTATAGAATCAAAATTTTAAATAAGTAGGGTAAAGTACCAATAGCGGATCGGGAACCAATTGCGGATCAATTCGAATAAAATGTAGGTAAATTAAGATAGGTAAAAAAAAAACTCAAGTGTGCATCAACTATAAAGTTACATATTAATATCCTTAATTGGTGAATTTCGTCATTACAAAGCCGAAAAAAAATAAAATGTTTTGGTTGAATTTTTCTCAAGTGAAAAAACTGAAAAAGTGATGTTCGCGGAAAATAATTAATTACGAGAAGGTTGCTGAATATTTTTTTGGTCCGAAAGAGTAATACTGATGTACAAGGAAGTACCTTTTCATAGAATTTCAGTTTTTTGCTCGAAGTCAAATTTTGTACGTTTGCGAAGCAGAGTGATCCACAATCGGGCCCCCCTGAAAATATGCCAAAAAACACGGTTTGGAAAAAAATTCTCATCTCAAGTTCCATTCTCGATAAAAATCTGAAACACATGTTATTAGATACTTGAGATCCCGCTCTTTCAGATGCCATATTCAGTTTTACCTTATATTCAAAATTTCACTGCCTTTTGGGCGACCGGAAAAACCTGATCCATAATTAGTACTTTACCCTAAGCAGTTGAAAAAAAATTAAGATTTTTTTTTTTTAAACAAGAGATTTTTTCAAAGAAAGAAATTTTTTTTTTCTCTAAAAAAATTGTAATTTTTTTACGCTAACTACAAAAATGTTTAAGTATTATGTTTTAGAACATTTGTTTCAAAAAATTTGAGGTGCCTAGGGTATTTTTTCGACAATTTGAAAAATATTTTTATTCCAAAAAATGAAAAAAAAATTTACAAAAAAATGAAATCTTTTTTGTTTAAAAAAATATAGATTTTTTTCCTGCAAAAATAATAGATTTTCACCTGCGAAAAAATTAAACGACTTTTTTCTCTAAAAAATTGAAGGATTTAAAAAAAAAATCAGGAAATTTTTAACAATTTTTTAATTTAAGAAAATTTAGAATTTTTTCTAAAAAAAATAGATTTTTTCTTCACTTGCTTCAAAAAAAACAAATTTAGTCTCCCGAAAAACCAAAAAAAAAAATTTCTGACGAAGTTGAAAGATATTTTTCAAGAAAATTGAGACAAAAAATTCGGATTTTTTTCTTTAAAAATTAAGAGAATACACAAATTTGTTTCTCCTGAAAATCATGTTTTCTTTATTCCAAAAAAATGGAGAAAATTTTTTACTTTTGTTTCAAAACAATCAAGTTTTTTTTTCCAAAATATCTACTTATAAATTAAAATATTTTTAAGCAGACTTTAAAAAGTTGAAATATTTTTTATCCCAAATATAATTATGTAATCAGAATCATTACTTCTTCACCAATTTAAGAAATAAGTATTTTTATTCCGAAAAATATTCACCAAAAATAAGCTGATTTTTATTTTCGAAAAAATTCATCGATTTTAGTTCTTTCAAAAGATTAAAAGATTTTTAAAAATTGAGATTTCCTTTTGCTATTTTTTATAGGTACATAAAAAAAAAGTCAAGTATTTTTTTTATTCCAAGATGATTCTTTTTTTTCTCCAAAAAATTGACTTCTTTTTTTCAAGAGTTTCAGAAATAAATAGGTACCCGTACATACCTTAATCAAGTATTTTTATTCCGTAAAATTGTTTTTTTTTTTTTTTTACGGAAAATACGCAGATTTTCATCTTAGAAAAAATTCAATGAATTTTTTGTCTCAAAAAATTTAAAAGATTTTCTAAATAATTTTTTTTTTCAATTTTACAAATATTTTTTTTTTATTTAGAAATACTTTTCTAGATTTGGAGGTTTCTCTATTTTCTGAAATTTCTCAATTTCCAAAAATTATTACATCTCGTAGCTATCATGTTTAAGGATTTTTAAATTAAAAAAAATGAATTCGAAAAATTTTATTATTTTTGAATTTATTGGGTTTTAAAAAATTTGTTTATTTTTCCAATTTTTCAAATTTCTTGATCTTTTTATAATAAAATTTCTTAATTTTCATGAAATTTTTAATATTTCTAAAATCGGCCAATTGAATTTTAGTTTGTAGTTTTTCTGTTCTTTTCAGTTTTTTGATACCTTTGAATTTTCAACTTTTCTGTTTTTTAAAAAAATTCAAATGCTGAACATTCATTTTTTTTTTTTTTGAATTTTTCAGAACCTAATTTGGGCTTTTTTTGGCAATCATTTCCTAATTTTATCTGACATAGTTTGTTCAAACAATTTGGAAAAAAAAAACTATTTATAATAATACGCTGGATTTTTTGAATTATATTCTTTTCGTCATTGACGTAGGCCAGCTACCCATCAGTCATAATTAGAAATCTGCAGATGAAAAATAATTTGAATGCATCATGACGGTGTTTTATTCATACGAAATACATACAAGTAGGTACTCATAAAAGTGAAATAATCGATGCAGAGTAAAAAATATAAAGCTATTTCGACATTCTTCTTGTTAAAAATATAAAACTGCTGACGAGGAAACTGGATTCTAACTCGATCGGCAACAACCTGAAATGTAGAAAACAGTAGATAAGTAAGTAAATAAAATAAAGAAATTGGTCAAAAAATTCAATAGGTGACAAATCTACGTTGTGCTATTAGAAGTGAATTTAAGCAATATTGCATTTTTCATGAAATTATTCAGATTTCAAAATACGTCAATTAAATTGTCTACACAATTGAAATTTAAAGACATGTGAAATTTGATATATTTTTCAACCCAGCAATACCTATGTGAACTCTTAATTTGTGAACTTGGTGATTTTTTTTTCGGATTCTCGAACTTATCTACCCACTCGATGAGAATCCTTTTTAACCAGTGCTCAGGTGCGAATTTAGTAAGAAAGGAACTTAAAACTGAACCTAAATATTCGGAAGAATTTAACAGCGTCTGGGTCGTTCGAAAGTAGTACAGGCCGAACTCATGTTACTACAATCAAATGGGCTTTCATTGGCAACCGTTTCAACATCACTGATTTCACCACCACGGTTACTACATTTACAAGACGCACGAGTCCTTCTGCTAGACATAGTCGAAGGACAAATTCTACAGGTACCTTTTCTGGCGGAACATCTCCTCGAAAGCATTGGAATTTGGCATTCTCCTTCGTTATCTCCGCTTTCTTGACAGACATTGGCACATGCAGCGGCAGCGCCGCAATCCTCATTTGAATTTTCCGACAGCATTTTTAGGATAATTGCCGTGACTATGGCTATTACCAAAAGCAGAAGTAACGTTATTATGAAAGCTAAAAGAATTATAATTGCCCTCAGAGAGAAGAAAGTGCTGCCTTCATTGGGACTATTTCCATCACCAAGATTGCTGTAATCGTTTGTAGAGGAAGCGTCGCCGTTCTCTATTGGGTTCGCATTAGGCACAAATTTTTCATCCATCACCATGTTATCTGGGTCAATTTCTTCCAAATTTAATTTTTTGGGTGGTGCTTTACCATCTTTTGGGGCCGCATGAGGAACAGAGTTTTCCTCCATCAACACGTTGTCTGGGTCTAATCCTTCCATATTTGACTTGCTGGGTGGTGCATTATCATTATCTTGGTTGAAATTCATTTTAGCTTCCAGCACGTACGCACTTGGCGCAGAAGTTTTAGAATTTGCATTCTGCGAATCGATACCTTCGGCTTGATTAGTAACTGAGGCGAATTCCTCGTAACTGTCATTTTTGGTGGCAACCGATCTACGCAGTCGTTGCAATAACCTCGCTATGAAAACATTCTCATCCAAGGTAGGCCTCAATTTACAAACATCTCTCAATGAGAGTTGATCCAAAGAAATATTTTCTTTCGTTTGGGTAACGCAACTGATAGGTTTAGTAATCAAAACGCTCTTGAACGATAAATATTTTTCGATGAGTTTTAATTTACAAGAGCAAACCAAAGGATTATCAGAAATATCGATTTCGTTTAAATTTATCAAAGGTTTGAGTGCTCGTAAAGATATATCTTCGAATCTATTATTCGATAAATCGAGAAAATTAATCGAATTAGGTAAAATAACATTCAAAGTTTTTAACCAATTTCCCTTTAAAATCAATCTATTGAGGTTTAAAATTTGCGAAAATGCTTTTTTAGGTAGTTCATTCAAACCACAATTGGATAGGTCGACTACTTCGATGCTGGCTGAGACTAAAAAGTGTCTCCAAATTTTTATCGGATTGGAGGATAAGTTTACAATTTTGAGATTTTGATTGAATTCGAATAACGAAGGATCGATATTAACTATACTGGTGTTGACGAAGGTTACGCTTTGTAGTTGAGATAGGCTTTTGAAGCTGTTCGAATCGACGTCTATAGCGCAATTTGAAACCGATAGGGTGTTCAGTTGCTTGAATTTTGGCAGGTATTTCGATATCGGGCATATTTCTACGCTATCGATTTTTAAAAGGTGTAAATCGTCGTTGAATTCTTCGAGATGTGGAAATTGATTACATGTGGCCGATGATAACGAATTTTCCAATGACGAACAAGTGCAATTAGTCGGGCATGGTTGAGATGATTGGATTATTGAAACAAGTTGTAGTAAAAATATTGAAGAAATTAAGAAAATTGTTTGCCTCGTGTTAATTCCAAGCATTGTTAATGATGAGCACTGAAATAAAAAAAAGTAGATATAACTACCTACGCGTTTATCACAACACAATATTACTATATCATGTACCTTCTTATTACCTAACAATAGTATAAAAGTAGGTGCCTAATTAAAGCATAATACTTACTAGGTACATGAATCAAACGTCTTGAAAACGAAAAAAATATCGGAACTATGATTTCAAGACACAAAGATATCGATTATTTAACACAAATTTATATGACCATTCCTCTACAATTCTTGCCAATAACTGACTACCAAGTTACATTCTAAACCAAAATATTTGAATTTTAGGAACTACCTACATCTGAAAAAATTGTGAAATTAAAGGGTATGAGGAAATATAAACTGAATAACGCTTCTAGGCACCTATACAAATAAGACTTTCTCAACTTTGTTATGGGTGTTTGGCAAACCATGTTCAAAACATTGAAATTGCATCATAATTACAAAATAAGGTAGGTGGTGTACTTGTACTCAAAAACAATTTTTCTATTCCTTTCTCAATTTCGCAATACTTAGAGTGAGAAATATGGAATTTTTTTAAAAGACTTGTGAGTCCGATTCGTTTTCGTTTAATTTTTCACGAGAAGCAATAAAAATTCTCCTCAACAGAGCGTCTGAGAGAAAAAATGAACTACCTAATGTTTTTTGCTTTTGCTTTTTTTTTTTTTTTTTTGTAAAATTTGAATTCGAACAACTTTGGTATGAAACATTCATAAGTAAAATATTTTTCATTTTTCGCCATCAAATCAAAATATTCACCTATTGCAAAATGGCTCGTTAGTTGCAGTGATGCAACAAAAAATTCAGATTTTATTTTTTCCTCCAAAAAAATTTACTAATTTTTGTTTTAGATTTTTCACATTTTTTTTTTATTCTAAAAAATTAAGAAAATTTTTCATTTCAAAAAAATAAAATTTTACTTCAACTTTTTCGTGAGGTTTAAGTTTAGTTTAACGTTATGCCTAAAAAATTTTCGTTTTCCTTTTTTGTTTTGCCAAAAAAATCTCTTTTTTTTCGTTTCTTACACCTTTTTAAACGTTTTACAACGAAATTCAGGGGGGAAATAAAATATCTGAAAATTTTTGGTTTCGTTATAAAACCTTATTTTCAAATGTCAAATTTCCTTTCGTTTTCGTTACGTTTTTCGTTTTTTTCGTTTTGTCACCACTGGATACTACCCCCGTGTGAAAGTGCCCCAGCTGACGCTAGTGTGCTAGTGTACCGCAGGCCGCAGTCTTGAATAGCCAAATTTGTCAACAAAAACAATTATGATAAAAAATAAGAAAAATGTGCATCTTGTGCATCATCCGAAATTTTTTCCCGGTATAAGGTCAACACGAGAACACAAACAAAACACGACATATTTTTTCCAAAGTGAGCATAGCCCTATATTTAAATTATTATCCGTGTAATTCATCGAGAATCAAATTTAGTATTTTCAAGTTTATCCATAATGTAAACAATTTTATTCGAATTTCTGTACAAGGATAACGGTTAAAGAATAACGAGAGTAGCAGGTGCTTTAAAATGACTACTTTCGTGACAATATTGAATCAACTGACTTAGAAAATGCAGGTAACTGGTATGTAACTATTTTAAAAACATTACACTACAAACAAGCGGTATGGTGAAGATCATTCCTGATCATCCAACATTCATATGACGATTTGTTCTTAGATCGATAGTACGAACTACTTAAGATAACAACTACAGACAATATTACCATGAGACAAATAGCTATAATCCACGTAGTCGCATCTTTACGAAATGTCTCAAAACTAGAAATAATCGATGGTCTTATATCTTTTTCAGAAATCGCCGCCGATTTCAAATCAGAATCACTGCTTTGATCATTTGCAATAGGAAGTTCCGGTGTTGGAAATTCATTCGATGCTATTTCAATACTTTCGATAGGAGTAGTACGAAATTCACTCGGTAACGTATAAGGCTTGGTGAAATAATCTTTTAACTTTTCATAAATGTCTGATATTACTTTATACAGGGTATCGTTAGATGTTTCCGATTTGTTGGAAACTTGAACGAGATCTAATTCTAAAGCATATGTTGGTTGTTTGGTAGCATTTGATTCATGTATCAGCGAGTACTGCTGATTTATCGAGATAATTTCTAGTAAATTGACCGATGTTGAATTTAAATTTGATCTGGACGTACCGTTGAAATGTGGGTCAAGCTTCGAAGTGTTGGATGAAAATTTCGTAATGGTTTCGTTGCCAAATGGTAAAGAATTGTTTACATTTCCGGAAAGCGTTTCATTTCCAAACCACGCCCGATGGTTCAAATTGCGTTTGTAAATATTCCTTTTTTCGTTCGTAAACGTGGTCGGATTTGATTTTGAAATCATTTCTGTATTCAGTACGAATAAGCGATTGCATTCGAATAGGCCCGAATTTAAAGGCAGTAGAAGTATCAGCATCGAAGATAGAATTATTTGTATCGCCAATTTTATTCTTTTCATTTCAATCTGAAAAAAAAAATCACTCGGTAGTAATGCTGATTTTTTATTCTCAATAGCAATTTCGAGCAGAGTTAATTCGATAGCTACCTAAGTGGCTTTAAGGGCTGTAACGTTGAGAGGGCGTCTCGAATAACTGAAAATCCGCTTTAACACTAACGCGCATTAAACACCCTATCCAATTGGATTAAAGGGTGAAATTTTTATTTACTTGGGGAGGATCTGTGACTTGCGCAAAAATTGGGAGATAATTTATGGCACTTTTCTTGTACATACGCGTGATACGTTGATTCTTAGCTGATAAATTTTTCGTTCCTTCTCTACCTCCTTCTTCTGCCCTCCTATTAACTTTCATTTGTTCTTCAACTTGAGTGACTTGGGCTAGTAATTTTTTGAAATTACATACGTAATAAGAATAAAATCCCATTACCATACGTAGATTATATATTCGCGATTATTCTACATCATTTGTATTTACATCTTTATATTTCTTATTGTTCTCTTTATAAACTAATTTCACCACCGACATAAACTTTATTAAAAGAATTAAAAATACGAGGAATAGAAAAAGCTGAACAAACATGAGAATTCTGTTATCACTTAAAAATGACCAAAACTCGGCTTCATCTACAACTGATAATGGCGACCCTGTAGAGATTCTTTTATTTGGATACGGATTCGGTAGTAACTTCGAGTCGTGTGATTCGTAATATGAATCGTAATCGTTTTCGTTGAAAGGCGAGACATATTCGTAGTATTCATTTGAGAAATTCGGAGGCATTACATAGGTAGTCCTAAGATACGAAGCTGAAAAAAAAATAATACTTACTCGAATACGATTAATGAAATAATGTTGAAATTAATGTAATACTCACATTGAATGAATGAAACTGAACTGGCGAATGATTGCATATTATGTCGATTTAGGTTTGTTGGTTTCATTATTGAAATTTGAAGGTTGGTTGAACAAAAAAATGGGTCGGAATATGTGATATTTGTAAATAAGTTTCAGCAAAAAATAACGAAAAAGAAGTATAAATTATCCGAGGTCACGAAGAGACATAGGCCTTCGAGTTTAAACCTTGAAAATGTAGATGATGAATTAAAATCATTTTGAAAACCTTTCAAATTTAATCTAAAAAAAAAATCAAAAAATATTACTCGAGAGACTACTACATTATATGCACTTTAGAACTGCTCAAGCGGAATAATGAAAGTTACTATCCAAATTGTAACCTCAAACGTGTTTCGTTCAAAAAAAAAAAAAAAAATGCAAATTGCGATTCTAAAAAATGAGTTTGAAATTATTTCTTCAAAAATTTAGAAGTGATTAAAATTGTTTTAAAAATTATAGACGTTTACAAAAAATTGGTTCTAATAATTTTTTTTCTTTTTTTTAAATTAAAAAAATGACGAAATTTTGGAAAAATTCCAAGGAGTTTGTAATGTAACCTCTCGTAGAAATCCCTCTGCACACCCTGCACCTCACCGCACTATTGACTGTATGCAAATAAACGGCTATCAATTATAAATGACAAGGTTGGATCAAAATAAACAAAATTTTATCTAATGTAATTAATTTTCCAAATGTAAAATTTAAGATTGTGATTAATTCCCGGAGTTATTTATTCAAGAGAAATTAAATGTGTAGTTTTTTCGTAAATTTAATTTCTTTCCAATACAGTTTGTCAAAATTAACATGGTAAGTACCTTGGATTTTTATCATATTTCTTGGTCAGATAACAGAACCTTCCGTCAAATTTCGTATGTATTTCCAAAGTCAAATTTCACAAATGATCCTTTTCTTCTCCTTTCTTTAGCAAGAAATAATCTCCATTCATATTGGACAAGCAGGAACGCAAATTGGTAACGCTTGTTGGGAATTGTATTGCATCGAACATGGAGTTCTACCAAATGGTTTCCTCACCGCCGATGTCGCTCCATGCAGTCTTAGAGATTCGGAAACATTTACAACGTTTTTTGAAGAAACAGTGGTAGGAAAATATGTACCCAGGGCTGTGTTTGTCGACTTGGAACCCAACGTTATCGGTAATTAGCACCCTATTGCGTTCAGGTAGTGTTTTGGCGAGGTATCTAATCAAAAGTATTTCCTATTTAAGATGAAATACGAAATAACCAATTCCAACATTTTTTCCATCCTTCCGGGTTAATTTCTGGTAAAGAAGATGCGGCTAATAATTTCGCCAGAGGACGTTATACCGTTGGAAGAGAATTATCTTCTGCTTTATTCACGGCTATTCGAAAAGAGGCTGATTTATGTAATAATTTAGAAGGATTTTTTATATTTCATTCGATGGGGGGTGGGACAGGATCCGGATTGACATCTTTATTGATGGAGCATTTGACCCAAGAGTATGGAAAGAAGCATAAATTACAGTTCATTATATATCCATCTCCCAGGGTAAGTTATTAATTTATTACATCGATGGTTCGATTTAATAATATTCTTATTCGATTTTTATCCAGTTGTCGACGACGGTAGTCGAACCGTACAACGCCGTACTTACCACCAGCGACACCATCGAGAGCAGTAACTGCGCCTTCCTCACCGATAACGAAGCCCTTTACGATATTTGCTCTCGTCATCTAGATATGGAACTGCCCACTTATGTAGATCTAAATCGTATCCTAGCTCAAGTGATATCAGCCCTGACCGCATCGAAACGTTTCGAAGGTTCTATCAACGTCGACTTGACAGAATTCCAAACTAACCTGGTACCTTACCCGAGAATACACTTTCCACTCATCTCGTACGCTCCATTTTTCTCAATCCAGCGAGCCAATCACGAAATCGTCACTATATCCCACCTAACCCGCATGTGTTTCGAAAAAAGCGCTCAAATGCTGAAATGTGACCCCAGACATGGCAAATATATGGCCTGTTGTATGCTGTATCGTGGCCTTGTGCCACCCAAAGAAGTAAACTCTTCGATTCAGGTGATCAAAGCGAGCCACATACCATTCGTCAAATGGTGCCCGACCGGTTTCAAAGTTGGAATCAATTATCAACCTCCGGCCGCCGTACCCGGTAGTAATTTAGCCAAAGTGGATTTGGCCTGTTGTGCTGCCAGCAATACGACAGCTATTGGCGAAGTTTGGGCGAGAATAAATTACAAATTTGATTTAATGTTCTCGAAAAGAGCTTACGTTCATTGGTACATTGGCGAAGGTATGGAAGAATCTTCGTTCGTTGATGCCAGAGAAAACTTGGCAGCTTTGGAAAAAGATTACGAAGAGTGTGCACACGATGGTGACGAATCAAGTACTACTTCTGGTGACGAATCAGAAGCCGAAAGTGTCACTACTGGGGATACTTCGACCGCATATCCGGTTATGGAAGATGTCGGCGAAGATGGTCAGCAGTAGTGGTTTTTTTTAAGTTTTCTTGTTGACGAAGTTGTGTTAAAGTTTCGGTTCATTTTGTAATCATGTGATGGATTTTTTTTTATCGGTGGCGAATATGTTTAACGCTATTTTTAATTGTGAAATTCTCCTGTGTTTGTGTTTTTATTTGTTGGTTTTGTTTTGAAATTTTTAATCGTGATTGTTTATTTTTTTTAGATGGGGAAAATTGTAATTTTAAAATTTATGTTTGATATGTAGGCCTATTTATATATTTTTTTGTAAATAAAGAGGTAAATTCAACAGTGTGATTTTTTTTTACATTTTATGTATTATTATAAAAATATCCATATCTAGGTGAGAGGATTTCAATCAAATTTTAAATTGATGTGAGTACATACTACATAAGTGTTTTACTTAAACAAGGAATAATTAATTGACTTTTCGAAACTTAATCCATATAATTAATATTTTCAAAAGAAGAGCTTAGTTCAGACCATTTACGTTCTTGAACACGTTCGTAATTGTCGCATAAATTTCCATAGGGACTCGTGGAAACCTCATCAAAGCACTTGGACAAAGCTTCTCTAATAGGAGATGGTAATTTCGGATACAAATTTGGATACATTTCGATTAAATCATTCAAGTGAATTGTACCTCCGCTTTTGAATTTGTCGACATTCGAATATAATGATCTGAAAAAATGAAACATAATTGAGGAAATATTTCAGAAACAAATTTTAATGCAAAAATGTTCAAAAATAATTAGATAAAAATGGATAAAATCTTGAAAACAATTCATTTCAAAAGAAAATTTCAGAACCAAAGTTTTTGAAAAACTTGTTTTATAAAAAATGAATATTTATGACAGGAAACTTCACTGTAGCTCACTTCTCAGTTTTTTTTACGAAAAATTTTCTAATTTGGAGAAAAAAATTAGAAAATCTATTTGAATAGAAAAATTATCCGTTTGTAAAAAAGTACCTAATAACGTAATAACTTCCTTAATTTTTTAAAGTAAAAATATGTTTTTAAAATGCAAAAAAAAAAAAAGTCATTCTTACGTAAAGAAATAATTTCAACATTCAACTTTCATCCCATGAGAATGAATGGAGCTAGACCTAGAAAATTTCCGGTGAACCCCGTTTGCACAAATCGATTGTTATTTTAGAGCCCTTTTGCACAAACGAAAAGGACCCGTTTGCACAAATCCTAATAACAAGAGAAAGATTATCAACTGCAAATGGGTTCCCAAAATGTTCCATCGTGGGGGAGGTGTTTTGGTAAATTCACATGTTTAAGAATTACAAGCGATTTATTTTTAT
>FIZV01042510.1:0-12591 GCA_900050545.1 Trionymus perrisii | reverse complement strand
TTAATCAAATAAATTAAAAGAAGCAAATTGATACCTTTTTTTAAAAAAAAAAAAAAAAAAAAAAAAATGAGATTCATTTTTTCAAAAATATTGCGACATAAAAACAATTTTTTTCAGAAAATTGTCTCTAAAAAATTGGGTGTTTTGAATTATTTTTGATTGATATATTTTTTCCTTAACAAGTGGATATTTTTCCCTCAATAATTCAAGATTTTTATTTTGTTGAAAATGTATCGAATTTAAATTTTTTATAGACGAAGACGACGTGATTCGTAATAACAAACTAGATAAAAATAACGCTAAATCAAAAGATATCGATACAGAAGATGGTACGTACATGTACGATGGAATCGAACGTATATTGTATTGGGCTGATTCGATATCCGAGGTCGCTTTCGTGGTTCCAAGTGTGCGTCTGCAGTCGTTTCCATTTCACGGCATTGGTAAGTTTTTTCCCTTGAAGCATCAGTTCATATTGAAATATTACGACGATTTAGTGTTAATTTTGTTTTTAGGAAATTGGTACGAAAGAAGTGCCAGTATTGGTAACGAGGGTAGTGATAAACCTAACCAAACTCACGCCAATGCTCCTCTGGATAAAAGAGCTACATCGTTGGATGCATCGACATCTGACTCCAAGTCTCAGAATGTTTCTACCGGAACGTTTTCTAAGAAAAAAACCAATTTGGTCACCAATGTTATGTTGGTTTGGCTCGAAAGCTTCGAAGATCATGCCAATTTTCCAACTAGTAAGTTGGGAATTTTTTTTTCATACGCTGAGCACGTGTAAAACTTCAATGTTGGATTTTTCAGACGAATTATTACCCTACACGAGTACTGGAATGGAAGGTAACAATAAAGTCGAAGTTTTACGAGACTGTTATGTCATCTTTTTACACGCTTTGCAAAATGGACTCTTGAAAGTGAAACTGCAAGGTCCAGAAAGCAGGTAATTTTTTTCCTCGTATTTATACGCAACGTTACTCGAGAGGAAAATTAACTCTGAAAAAATATTTTAGGATTAATATAGCTACACCATTGGTCGATGGAATGATAATAAGCAGAAGAGCTGCTGGTCAGTTGGTCAGGCAGACAGTTTTGAATATATGCAAACGTCGAAGACTCGACTGTGATAGGTAAATGGGTATTTTTTTCTTGGAATTAATATTTATTTTAACTTCGATCTAATTGATTTTATTTTCTGAATCTAGTTACCAGTTACCTCATGTACGTAGAAGATTGAAGTTACAAGAAATCAAAAATAAGTACGAATGCAAAATGAACCCACCTGAGTTATTGACCTATTTACTATCGCATTGTTGAGTTTTTTCATTTATCGTACTGTTGTGAATAATCCCATTGTGTGCTGTGAAAGTAGTGCAATACGGTTTGGACTGAGTGGACTGAATTGTATTTGTTATACACTCGTAGGTGAATTTCTCACTTAGTTGAGGTGCATTTTTTGAAACATTGTGATGTTTTTGAATATTTAAAAAGTGAAGATTTTTTTCACCTTGCACATAAATTTTTCTATTTAAAGAACATAAGTAAATTAAAATTCCTAATTTTTGCCAAAGTTAACGATTTTTATGTTTTACCAGAGGCGAATACATTCCGATGAGTATTTGGAAGGTATTATTTCCCCCTCTTCGTGCGAGGAATTTGCGAATAAGTTACATTTAATGTTTGTTATTATTGGTGTAATTGAGTGAATTATTTATAAGTTTTGTAACTACGATTAAATCATTAATTTTCAAAATTAAATTAATAGGATTTTAATTTTTTGAATATTTTTATGTCATTTTAATAAAATTTTTGAATTGTTTTCAACTTTTATCTATATGCCTCTTCGTCGATGAAATTTTTTATGATTTTAAAATTACTATGTTTACCACCATCGTAGATCTACTTTTCACTTTTCCAATAAAATAAAAATGAATATATAAAAAATATTCTGAAAGTTGAAGAAATTTTTAATTACATATTAAAAAAAAAAGTTGAGATTTTTTTCAAATTTCTTTATTAAAAAAATAAGAATTTTTTATTATTAAAGAAAATTCGAAAAATTCATTTCCCTGAATTTTCACTCCAAAAAATTGAGAATTTCTTTATTTCAAAAAAGTTGAGAAATTAATTTCTGTAAAAAATGAATTATGTTCAATACCATACCCCAAAAAAATTTCAGAAACTTTCTTCCAAAAAATGTGTTTTTTTTTAATTTTGAAAAATATTCAATTCAGTATCAGATCCGAAAACAGCTGATAAGCAATTTTAATTTTTTTTATTCCGAAAAAGGAAAAAATCAGACTCAAAGAATTTTTTCATTTCCAAAAATTTCGAAAATTCCTTCAAGTTTAGTTTAAAGCTTTATTCCAATTTAATTCCAAAATAATTTTGGACTTTGTTTTTACTCCAAAAAACATTTTCGAGAAATTTTTCATTTTTAAACCTTTATCAAAAATTATCAAACTAAAGCAAAAAAATCGAGGAATTTATCTCCCTCCCCCCACCAAAATAGATTTTTAACCCTTTAAAACTATGTCACTTTTTTTAAAAAAATTTTAAAGTTCTGAAAATTTGACTTTTGATTATTTTTTATTTTAGTAATTTTGTTCGTTATTACAAGAAATTACCGTGTAAATGCTCGAACTTGAAATTGTTCGCAATCCAGGTTTTTCACCGGTCATCATAAGTCCGTATGATACTCGTCTTTTTTCAATTCGCCGACGCCATTACACTTGTGCGATGATAGCGGTAGTCTGTAATTTAAAAAAGTTGAATCACCATTTTATGTGACGTTATGTGTTTCATTTACGTGTAAAATCGTTGCTTTAGTCAAGTAGAATAATTGACCTAGTATTTAAATAGTATTAAGCTTTTAGTTTGGTCGAAATTAGTCTTAATTAATTATTGTAATGGCTGACAACCGTAAGTATTCGGCTTCGCTATTTCAAGTGTTTTCTAGGCATGTATCGTTTATTCGAGGTTTAATTTATCGCATTTTTCCTCAGAATACGGTTACAGCACAGGATACCCAGGTTTCGGTGGCCAACCTGCTGCTCAAGGTAACACCGGCTATGTAAATTATCCCCAGGCCCAATGGAATGCCCCTCCGAATTATAACAACACAACATCAACACCTTATTCTCAACCTCCGCCGAGTGGCCCTCCACAAGGTGAATTAAATTCATCGGTTATAACTACGATTAGTATTATTTATTCATACATAGATCAGAATTGAGCCATCATTTTGAATGTCTTTGTACATACAGGATATCAGTCATATAGCCAGCCACCCCCTTCATTCTCGCAGCAACCCCCTCAAGGAAATTTTTCTTCTCCTCCGTATCAAGGTAGTAAATATGAGCTGGACAGTTACGGCTGTAGGCCTGATTTAGATATTTGGTTTCATAGGACATCAGTATCTATAATTGGTAGTCTTGTTATCTATTTAATGTAATTTCATTTTATCTCAGGAAATGATCGAGGTTCCGGCGGTAACAGATCAAGTGGAGGAAATTACAAGTGAGTTGATTTATTTATTCGTTAATACGAAGAAATTACATATGATTACTCAAATCGTTGACCATTTTTACTCCATCGAGTACACGTTTACATTATTCTTGTGTATTACGCATTAACTTAGTCTTAGATCGTAATTTTTTTTTAGAAAATCGTTTCAATAATGGTATACAATGTTTTCGAGTGTTCGTATAGGTAAATTGAAAATATTTATATTACCCAAAAGTGGTAACATGGTAAATACGTCGTATGAAACACTAAATCGTCGTAAGGGTATTGTTGAAAAATTCATAATACGGTTAAACGAAAATGTAAAGTGTAAATGAGTATTTTAGGCCACGAAAAATCAACTTGTTGATTGATTATGCCGATTCTTATGTTGTAGGTATCGTTTCATAAGTTTATAACCCATATTTTCAACGTAATATTGCCTGGTATCGATTCTGGTAGTAAACGTCAAATCGTAAATTAACTGTGTAATTTCAGTAATCAACAAGGTGTAATTTTTTTTTTGGGTAGCGATGCGTTAATTTTGTACTATGGTTTGCACTTGTGTAATATTAGTGCTTGCATTAATGATCGAAATAATTCACAGAGGTATTGGTATCTTAGATGGTTGAAATCGAAACCCTCGATTTAATTATATCATTTACATATCTACGTCGAACGTATGGGAAGTAATTACTCATACTAGATTGAATATTTTTTTCGTTTTAATCTTGGAACATGTTGTAAATCAAATGACCTATTGGGTACATTTGATTATCTATGTATGTTAGTAGATTATATTGTAATGTTAGTATTTTATGGAAGTCGAATATGAGTTATTTTTGGTTACGTGTTTGTAACTTCTTTTGGCTGCTGAAAATAGATATAATTAATGTGTAATATACTCTTCAACTTGGGCAGATTTTCACGAACAAGACGTGTTCCAATAGAGGTATTAATTACACGAGCGTGATTATTTTGCCAACTTTGCATACATTTTTTGTATTCCAGTACGAATAATTTGTCTTCGTATTACGTATTTGTACTTTTTAGCTGTAGCTATTGAAATATTGTATAATTTACTTGGGGTTTTTCCCTTGATAACGAATAATAGTCATCTTGGGATGACCAAAGTCATTACAAATAAGGTACATGTATCTCGATAAACGTCATAAATAACCAAGCGTGTAAAATCGGCATAATCTACGGTTATATGGTTTGATATTGTGTATTTACTTTACCCTTTTTAACGTGAGAAATTTACTCCTTGGTGTAATTACAAATTGAGAGACGATCGCGAATCAAAGACACTTTCAAACAAACGTATGCCAGACTACTGCAGAAATGTTTCTCTACTGATTGCGTGTTATTCTTGGTCTGTTCTAGTTCGGGAGCCAGCAGAGGTGGTTATAATAAAGGTAAATGCACCAGGTACTTTAACCTGAGATGTTTATTCATTTTATTAAATGTTAATGGTTTTACGTACGGTTTTCACATTGATCTTCGTCGTGTAGTTGAGTTACTTGGTAATATGTGTACGAATTATGTTAACATGGTACATACTATGATAAGGGTTGCGTAAAACTTTTCTATTGGTTGGTAAGATTTTGCCTGCCTACGATATGGTTTAGGGTATGATGTGTTTTCTAATCAGGTACAAATTCTTTATCACGTTGTGTAAGTCCCCCCAATTTTTTTTTTACATTGTATCGGTTTAGAATTCGTATTTACTATATTATGTGTTGGTATATCACCCCTTTGCCCTTCCCAATGGGTATCGTTATCACGACCCAAGTGTTATTTACGAGTACATCGAGTCTACGAGGTAGTTGGTTTATGTGGAATTTATTCGAACATGCCATAGGTGTATTTGATGTTACAATTAGATCGCATTATATATCTTTCGTATATTCATCGATCAGATGTAATTTCTCATGTCTGCGAAAATATTTCTCCTTGTGATCGAATCTCGATCTAGTATATGTGTTATACCTGTCAAGGTGTACGTATATTAAAGTCTCAGGTGGTCAATTATCTACTCTACGAGTTCTTTACAATCATCCCTCATCGTATAGTATTTATAATATAAGAAAAAGTATATTAAATGGTACGATCTTCTACAGATCGACAGCGTTGTCAAGTTCATGTGGTCTAATATCAGCTCCGAATTATCTAGCTTTTCATCATGATGCATTTTCGACTCGCATGCTTTCTCCTAGATTTAAGCACGTTTTCCACGCGAATAAGTTTATGTTTAAGAAATAACCAAGGGAATACGTGATACTAACATGCTTAGGTCTTTCAGATACACGAAGCGGAGACATGATTGTGCAAGAGGATACCATATTCATATCTGGCATGAACCCGCGTACGACCGAAGTTGAAATTCAAAGACATTTCGGAGCTATTGGAGTAATTAAGGTGAGAGGAGAGTATTTCGAGAATAACGTCAGACTTGGTTCTCTAATCGATATAAAATGTTTTTGCAGAATGACAAAAAATCTGGTAAACCTAAAATTTGGATGTATATGGACAAAGCTACCGGACGACCGAAAGGTGAAGCTACCGTTACCTACGATGACGCTCAGACTGCTACTTCAGCCATTGAATGGTTCGATGGTATGTTTCACGTTTTTATGGTATTTCTAGATCGTGTCTTTTCGATTTGATCTTATCTTGAATGCAAAATCATCTCGGGGTCTTGGGAACCATATGCAGGGGAATGATGATGCACCTTGGACCTTTAGAAAAACCCTCCACTGCCAGATTGTCTCACAAGTGGACATTTGAGAACTCTCTTTTCTACAAATGTTAATATTTCCTCAGTAGTGCACCTAAAAAAAAGTTCAATTAAACAACGAAGCACGTAAAATTTCCTACAAATCCGCTTCATTTTTATTTTTATTTAGTGTAATGATTGGGTCAAAAACACTCTTTAGATACTTCCAAAGAAAGTGAGATGTGATACTGATATGTAGTACCTACGAGTATGTTCCTGCAGATGACAAGTGGTGTGAAGTGGGACTAAAACTCATTTAAACAAAGAAATGGTGTAACTAAAATTAAAATGGATAAAATTTGCAATAAAACTGTATTATTATTATTATTTTTTTTTTTGAAAAATGAACGGGTGGTTCAAAAATAATTTTTAAAGTATACAGGGTGAAATTTTTTTCATCTTCTCTCATTTTCAAGAATAAAGATAGTGTCGTTTCTAATCTGTACAAAAATGAATGGAGCAGTTTTGTAGGAAATTCATTTGATTTTTTTTTAAATTGGGGCATGGCATTTTAACAAAAACAATTATATTTTTTTTATTTTACTGGGGTTATTTGCTCTTTGAATTTTTTTTTACGAGAGCTGATTCTGAGAGGAAAAATATAGGGAAGTCAGAAAGTTGATACTACAGTCTCACTTTTGCAAAGGGTGTTTCATGGAATGAATTGAAAATTCAATTTTTTGAAGAATTCGAGGGGTAAAGTTTCTTTGGAATTCTGAGTAATTTTTTTTTCATATTTTCAAAAACAATTGAACGTTGCATTTTCTAAAATTCTCTAATTCATATAAATTGGCGATTATTCAAAAATCGTTGGAACTTTTTCAAAATTGACAAATGTTCTAAAACTGACAGATTTTTTTGAATTAACAAATTCTACAAAATTGACAAATTCTCCTACGTTGACAAATTTTTCAAAATTAACGAAATCCTAAAAAATTGACAAATTTTCCAAAATTGACGAATTTCCTATAAGTGACAAATTTTCCAAAATTCATAAATTTTCCAAAGTTGACAAATGTTCCAAAATTGAAAGATTTTTTTGAATTAACAAATTATCTAAAATTGACAAATTCTCCTACGTTGACAAATTTTTCAAAATTGACAAAACCCTAAAAAATTGACAATTTTTTTTAAATTTACAAATTTCCTCAAAAGTGACAAATTTTCTAAAATTAGCGAATTTTTCAAAATTGAAATTTTTCAAAAATAATTTTTTTTTAAAAATTGACAAATTCTTCCAAAATTAACAAAATTTTTCATCAACAATTTTTAAAAATTGGCAAAATATTCTCCTAAATTGAAAATTTTTTAAAAAATTGACAAATTCTACAAAATTAACAAATTTTTTAAAATTGGCAAATTCTCCAACATTGACATAATCTCTAAAATTGTTGAATTTTAAAGGTTATGTCAATGTTAAAAAATTTGTCAACTTTGGAAAATTTGTCAATTTTTAAAATTTTTTCAATTTATATTTTTAGAAAATTTCATTTTAATTTTTAAAAATTCAACAATTTAAAAAAAAATGAATTTTGAAAAATTGTCAATTTCAGAAAATTTGTCACTTTTAGAAAATTTGTCATTTTTGGAAAATTTGTTAATTTTTTAGGATTTTATCAATTTTGAAAAACTGTTGAATTTTTAAAATTGACAAATTTATCAAATTCTTTAAAATTGACTAATTCTTTAAAATTGACTAATTTTTTAAAAATAAAAATTTTCCAAAATTGACAATTTTCCAAAATTGACAAATTTTTCGAAATTGACAAATTTTCCAAAATTAACAAATTTTCTAGTATTGACAAATTTACAAAAATTGTTGATTTTTAATGATTTAATAATTTCCAGAAATTATAAATTTTCAGAAATTCAAAATTTGAAAATTTTCAGCAATTCAAAATTTGAAAATTTTCAGCAATTCAAAATTTGAAAATTTTCAGCAATGCATAAATTACAATTTTTTAGGGTTGTCCAAAAAAAAAATCTCATTTCTTTAAAAATTTGGAGGAAAGTCGGACTTCCACGACTTTCCAATGAAATACACCACCGTAATTTTTACCAACTTCGATTCTTTCAAAAATTTGTATCGTTTGCCAAAGTATCCGAAATTCATTGGAACGAATATATGGGGTTAATTTCGAAAATCTGCACTGTCAGTTTTTTCATCTGTTTAAGACAAGTCACGTTACGGATATATTCTACTTGATTGAAGAAAATTATCAGGTTCGATGCGTAAGTTTCGAACGAAAAGCTATCCTTTTCTCTTTTCGTGTATGATAAAACTTTCCGAAGTTGACGGTCGGGTATTGATTCGAAAGAATGAGTTTTTCAACTTTTTAAAAATTTATTTCCTGCGAACCCGGTCAGGGTCGTTTAAAAATTCTATACGAATAATAATATCGATCGAATCGACACGAAATTACAATCGAATTTCATTTTTTCAAAATCCGAAACCCTTATACCTATTTCATGGAAAAAAATCATCTTACAGGTAAAGAATTCAAAGACCACACCATCAGCGTGCAACTGGCATCGAGACGAGATAACTGGCAAGGTGGCCGCGGCGGTGGCGGCGGCGGTGGAGGTGGGGGAGGTGGTGGTGGACGCGGTGGTGGCGGTCGTGGCGGCGGTAGAGGCCGCGGAGGACCCCGAGACGACTACGACGATAATCGCGGCGGTGGATATGGTCGCGGAGGAGACGACGACTTTGGCGGCGGACGGGACGGCGGATACAGAGGCGATCGAGGAGGCAACGATTATGGTGGCCGAAACGACGGCGGTGGATATCGCGGCGGTGGTGGTGGTGGATTCAAAGGAGGCAACCGAGAAGGCGGACGTGGACGTGGAGAACGTGGAGGAGGAGGAGGTGGTGGTAAAGGCGATTTTTTATCCATAGAAGTTTCTAGACTGGTACACCTAATTCTTTGGGTATATTTGCATTAGGCTTTGGAGGCCGAGAAGGTGATTGGAGATGTCCTAATTCCGATTGCGGTAATACGAATTTCTCGTGGCGTCAGCAGTGTAATAGATGTAACGAAGAGAAACCAGCCGATGCCGGATCCAGCGGTGGAGATTCCGGTATGGATTATTTTTTTTGTTCGATAGTTTTTAAATTTTGTAGTAATACGAGAGGACGTGCGTAATTAACATTTGGAAATCGATTTTCGATTCATTTGTCACGATAGAATCGTGTCATGAATCGGTCGACATAGAATTTTTAATTTTTAAATACGTCATTTACGTTTTTTTTTTCCACTAAAAAACCATCGTCACACTCATCGAATTACGTAGACGACCTAATTTTATCGTATAATTACCTACTATCACTAAAACCACTCGAATTTTTTTCAGACCGAAGAGGTGGTGGTCGCGGTAGAGGTGGATTCGGTGGGCGAGGCGGCGGCGGACGCGGTGGTCCTCGGGGAGGTGGAAGAGGTGGAGGACCAATGCGAGAGTAAGTCGTGGTTTTGTTATACCGCATTCGTTGTTAAGGTCACGCAATGATGCAATTTTTTCAAATTTTTTCCACAGAGACTATAATAACCAGCGTAGTAGACCGTATTGAAAACTTCCCCAGCAACTAATCTAAGTCGAAGTAATGTTTCTATGATGTTTTTGTACATTTTTAAAAAAAATTAGTTTGAACGACAAACTTTGATGTAATAAAATAATAAGTAAATGTGTATTATTTCGAAAAATTGTACGTTTTTTATTTCAAGGGTAAGGCGAATAACGAAAAAATTCTAGAAAATTCCATTTCAGATGGAATATTTTTTTTTAGCCTGGTTTGAGGAAAGGGGAAGGGATAATTGAAATTAAATCCGACGAAATTAATTTCGAAAATAAACACGTCCCAACGTGAACTGGACAGGTTACCCAGAGTTCATTTTACGATTACCTTGATCGACGTTAATTAACGCTGGAAAACGAGAAAATAAACAATAATTTTTAATTTTCGCACACGTTCATAGTAACATAAACTTATATAAAGAAAGAAAACATTAAAAATCTTAAAATACGTAAAGTTTACGATAATTAATTTTACTCGCTACGTAAATTTAATAATTACTTACATATTAAACTTACAGCTGTAAAGTACATAAGCATACAAAGAAACTTTCGTTTTAAAAACGCGATAGTATAATTTCATAACAGTAACATCAATCAGCCTAATAAACTTGAAACAGCTATCGCTCATGATATACCGTAAAAACTAAAAAATGATCCAAAAATGTTACACATCCAAAAAAAGTGACTAATTTCAAATCGAGACGAGAAAAAAAAATGAAAAAACAGCTTCGAGTGGAATGTCGATTTTTCAATCTTTTCGTTTCTTCTTACTTTGCTGTTGCGTTTGTTCCTGCGAAAAATTAATCACGTTTAACATGTTTACCGTAGTATGACGACAATAAATCATAGATAATGAAATACGAGGAAATCGTCACGTAAGAAAACAAGATAAACACAAGATGGGTATTTTTCAAAGAAGATTTCATCCATGTATACTAACTTTACTTACTTTTTGAATCAAAATGATTACGATACGACGGAAAATACCCAATAGATCGACGAATAAATCGATAGAATGCGAAATGAAATCCTTATCACCTTGTCGTCGCTTTTCAATGATTAATTGAGTGTCATACAGTACGAATCCGCACATTAATGCTAATCCTAGGTATAAGTAGGCCTAGAAAGAGAAATTAAAACCGATAGAAACGAATTTAATATCATATAAATTCCAATCAAAATAGCGAGAAATTATCTAAAACTCACTTGGAACAGTAACTGCGATCCCAAGAAAATATTAGCGAATGATAACCCAATCAGAACGGTCAAAAATGTGAGTAAAGTTCCACCCAAGTACAGCCATCTACCTCGCTCAGCAGTCAGCGAAGCGACCGAAAAGCAAACGAAAATCGCCGCCGTTGATATTAGAGCCGTCACAATGATACTGGGATTGATGGTGATGGCGTAATCGATCAATGTTCCCAAACCGAGACCTATAAAGCACCAAATTCACGTTAGAATTTCTAGAAATTTTACAACGACAAGTGCCACAGAAGTGAAATGCCAACCTGAGCAGAAACTGAATCCCAGAAGTAATCCAAGACGCATGTACCTATTTTTGCCATTATCGTGAGTCGAAGTCAAACCCAATAATAAACCTACACCGGCGATGGCTGCGATGAAACTCGTCGAAGCTAATTGAGTAACTAGATCGACATAAGCTCCAATTCCCGCTACGACAGTAGATAATGCTAAACAAGCATATACATTTGTTAAGTGCTGACGTACTGGAGGTTCCCTTGAACATAACAGATAAGGTTATTTTTAATTAGGTATCTTGATAAGTAGAAAATGAGGCGTATTTTTTGTACGGAATGATATTTTATGAGTTTCGAGTTGTATCCTATTCTAAATATCGAACATTTCGTCATGATGACGAACGATCAAGTAGGAAGAAAATGAAAACTTACAGTGCTCTGTTAAAATCTCGAAAAAAACTGCCAAACGTCGCCATTGTGCGAGGATTTATCCGCTTTTTGGGTGAGATTTATTCGATTTTACGTTCACGAAAATAAACCAATATACGATCACAAATATACTTCGTAATTTACAACAAATCGTTTCACTTATTCACTGATAATTATTTCACCATACAATAACATATTATTCCATCGAACCACAAACTATAAATAATTTATTTCAGACAATTTACACGTAACTCGTAAGACGTAAATTTTGACCAAAGAAGAATCTAGCGTTTTCTATGACAGGAAATGGAAAGAAAAGTATTCGAAAAATTCATTATGAATGAAGTTGGTGAAAATTTTTTGTTCGCAGTGTTACCATTGAGAGCAATTAAAATTGATTAGGAAATGTAGCACTTCAGCAGTGTTGTGAGAGTGAAATATTTTTGTTTTTTCGAATTCGAGCAGACAAATTCCGAACAGGTAGTTGACAGGTACGACGTACGAGTTCTATAAAATAATATAAAAAATTTCTCAATTTTTCAAATTCTGGCATCTGGCAGTAAGAAATTTTCTTTAAAAAAAATTCTTCAAAAAAATAGTTATCTAAAAAATAGAAAAAATTGTGGGTCCGAAAAATATTGACAAATTTTTCTTACTAAAAAAATTTAGAAAATTTGTCATTTTTGGTCCAAGAAACTAAAATTTTTTAACTCGAGAAAATTCAAAAAAAATCCTTATTCTTAAAAAATAAAGATTTTTTCCTTTATTCCAAGTTTTAAAACTCTACTTTTTCATTCGTATTTTATTTTACTTGAAAGTTTTGAC
>FIZV01042464.1:0-11130 GCA_900050545.1 Trionymus perrisii | reverse complement strand
AACTTTTTGTAACAAAAATCCCAGAGGGGGTTCACATATTCTTGTACACCCGGTAATCTTGTAATGGCACACGAAGCTTCTCAAGGGCTAACAAAGATTACTCGATGTTTGATATTTAGATTTTCCGATTTTCGATTATTATATTTTTTCATCGTGAGCTTCATCATTTTTTAACTTGGAAAGAGGAACAAAAGGTATGCCTGTCGTACTGGTCGTGACCGATCTGACATCTTTGGCGGATTTAGGAGAGTCGGGTTTGTAACGAGGTATTTGAGACGGTTTTTCATTCTGATCAGTTTGATTATCGGAACTAGGAACTTGGCTACTTTCAGTCTGTATAATATCGGCTAATTTTTCCTCTAAAATAACCGGTTCAGGTTTTCTCAACTGAACCGTGATGTGAGAGAATTGTTTATCGGAATCCAGGTTGGATTTCCGTCCGAGAGTTGACGATAGTCGAGGTGGTGGAGCCGGCGGTATTCTTGATCTGTGTTTAGAGTACTCGGAGCTTTTATTAGGATCGAAATTTATCGAAGGTAGGGATAATCTTTTTGAGGGTTTTCTCTCCGAGTCAGGGAAATCGGGCAAAACTTTGGGGTAGTTTCGTCTCTTGATGTTGGGTAATTGATCCTCAGCCGAATAACAACCGGAGTTTAGGTCTTCGTGCAAAGATAATATGTTAATATCTTCGTAATGTGAAGTAGATTCGATGCTATCGTTAATACTGGTATTTTTCGAAGATTCGGCGAAACTCTTGAGCCTTTTGGTTTGCTTGTTGACCGGGGTGTATAGTAATTCTCGCGAATCGACTGGTTCTGGCGATGGATTGCCTTTGGAATGGGCGTAAGGTATGGGCAAAGCATCTAGTAAGAATTCGGGCGTCCTTAAACGTATATGCGCGGAACTCTTATGGGTTCCGGTTCGATTATAGTATTCGTCACTGTCTTCGGATGAGAAAGCGTACGATCTGAGAAAAGAGGGTTTTTTAGGAATGCACATCATCGACGTTGATGGCCTCATTTGGCTCGTTAACGGATTCTTGCCGTCGTCCAGCGATTTAGTAACTTCGATAGGGATTTGTTTTAGTACGCTGCCGCTTCTAGCGGCCGGAGTAGCGTCTATGGCTATAGATACCTTTCTTCTGTCTGGATCTACTCTCGAAGTGGTAGCTTTGGGCGAAGACGTATCCATCTCGATGGATGTACTTTTCTCTTTACGGTGTAAAAACCTCGGCGAACATTTGCTAACTATTTCGTTAGCTATCCAGTCTCGTACTTTCGAGTGCGAGTCCATCACAATGGTACTGCCACTGCACTGCCTCGATAGAGGCCACCGTTTCATACGTTTGCCACTGATCGCCTCCGGTTTGACGCTGGCCACTCTTAACGCGTCGTATTTATCGTCCGAGTTCAACGCTACATTTTTTTTCGAGCGAGATTTCTTATTTTTCATTTCGCTTTCTTCTTTTTGGCGACTTTCGGAGATCGCGTATAAGTCGCCGTCGGTGTTCTCTTCGAATATATCGGGTACGCTGATCGCTTTGCAATGGAATCGATTCCGGAATAGATTATCACGTACTTTTAATTTGCCCCGTTGGTAGAAAATGATACCGAAGGCGATCACGTTAATTAATAAGAATATGATTCCGATTATTATCAATATGGTGACGGTGGCAGATGCAGTTTCTACCCCTTGCTCGGCGATGATTCCTTCCGCAGTGGTGATCGGTATTTTGTGAATGGGTTGCCGAAAATCTGGTGACGAGGTGTACGGCAGATCGTCCACAGGAGGGTAGTTAATATCGTCGTTTTCTACAGCATCCAGATTTTTTAAACCCTCGTTCAGGTTTTTAATCGCACTTTGCAACGCGTAATTCCAAAATTTGTCGTATTCTTCCCGATACTGGTACCTGATCTGAGGCGGTAGACCTGTAAAAAGTTAAAATCGAGTTAAATGTCGCAATTGTAGAGCAAAATGATTTGTCAAATGAAGAAATTTACCTAGGTACACGTACGGTTGCCTATCTAAAGTGAAACGAGGCCACTTCACAGCATATTGCTTAAACTCGAAAAGAGACGAAAATGTTAAAAAATCGTAATTTGTCGGCATATTTGGATTTCTGCAGAAAAAATATACGTATAGGTATATAAATATATAGGTATTATAATTTAGAATACAAGAATATTCAAGATATCGAATAATTTTTTCCATTTTAAAAATTGTTGTCATACCCTGTTTTGGCAAAATTTGTAAAATACCGCATCATCGTTTCGGATAAACGTTCTTCTTCAATATTATAATCGGACTGATAATGGTAAAATGGTCCGTCTATAGGTATCCCGAGGACATAAGGTAAATCATCACCAGAAATAGTTCTTCTTACCTGCTGAACAATCTCAAATTAGGAAATAGGTAAGTAGGTAGTTATTTATTTATTTTTAAATTGAAACACAGACGTAACTGCAGGTTATGGTGTGCTTTGGCACAACTAAGTACTTTTTCCAGAAAAAAATATTTTTCCTTCGAAAAAGTTCCATTTTTTGAAAAGGAGAAAATCTTATTTTTATTGAGAAAAATAATCTTGATTTTTTGCATCAATATTTTGAAAAGAATCCCTAAATTTGTTTTGAGTGAAAATATTTGATAAACTTTTAAAGGTGAAAATGTTTGTAGTTTCTTGGAATAAAAAGCGATGCTTATAATACAATATTGTATATAAATTTTTTGTTTTTGAGCCAGCATAAAGAAAAATCGGATGTATTTAGTCTAGTACCTACTCTTTTATGTAGGTACATATACCTACTCGTATAAGCTCGAGCAATATGTATGTATTAGTATACTTTGCTCATCTTCTGTAGGAAACTAAATGCCAGAGCTTATTTTCATTTAAAAAGAAGTCCATCTCGATTCTACAACTGATGAAAATTCAAATTTGATTAAAGTCGCGTGTCAGCCTTGTTTTGTGCTGCAGCAAAAAGGAAACACGACGAACACGCGCTATTTTATTTGGCAACTGAAACGGCGTAAGTGAATCGAGCTACACCCTCATTTTGTGAAGTAACAAATCTTTCATTTTTTCAGAGGAATCAGTTTTTTTTTTAATAAAAAATTTGTTTGTTTTTTTTTTCTTTAGAAAGCAATTTTTATTTACTTACAGAGGGAAAAAAATCATTTTTTTTAAACATCCTTAATTCTTTTCCTGGTAAAAAAAAAAAAAAAAACATTCTATTTTTTCGAAGTAAAGAAATCTCTTATTCTTTTTTAATGAAAAATCTTTCAATTTTTTGGGAAAAATATCAGTCAATTTTTTAGAGAAAATTTTTTCACCTTTTTTTCTGATTTACAAGAAATCGATTTTTCGAAGCAAAGAAATCTCTCATTTATTAATTTTTTCGGATTGGGGAGGTCTTTTAATTTTATAGATAAAAAAATTTCTCATTTTTTTTTAAATATGTAAAATTATTTCTAATTTTTTTGAAAAAGGGTAATTATTCTCACAGTCAAAATTGCAAAATTTTCAACTGAGCTCCCCTTCGCTTCGGGAAAAATTTTGCTACAGCCCAGAAAATTCTAATTGCCGCACCCGAAACTCTGGCACAATTCACTGAAAAGGTTAAGTTACGCTTATAAATTGAAAGTAAACTTTAAATACAACCTTGACATGATTTTCCGATGTAGTATGGTGGCCAAAAACATACAAAAAGGTTCCCTTCGGGGTCCTGGCATGATATCTAACCGTTTGAAGTAACGGAGCAGCAACTAGCATATCACTTAAAGCATCCAGGACAGAATTTCTCACAGCTAAAGGAGATTTATCACGTAAATGTCCTAAATATTTTTCGACAGTTTTCGCCAAAGCAATATCTGGTGTTTTCTGTACAAAAAAAAAAAAAAATGCAAATCACAGAATACAATAAATATAAAAAAACACCTTTTTCAAGAACAATAATCTTGAAAAAAAAAATGCCAATTACTTTATAAATTAATTTCGTATATGTTTCGATCAATTTATTAGCTTCATTCAAAAGTAAACCAAATTTCAAAAATGAATCCTCCAACAAATAATAACTTTCTATTTCAGAAACACCTGCCAATAAATCGTACCTGGAATAATATCACACCGTTATTAATTACACTTTAATTATTAAAAAACTATCATTTGATCAAATAAAAACCTTAAATGTATTACTTGCTAAAAAGAGAATGATTCATTTGTTGAGCTGGCGACTGCAAAACAACCACTTCGTCAACGACAGGAGTAAATGTATTTTCGAATGGTAGCGGTTCGAAGCTTTTGAAAGCGGATATGATGTCATCTTTTCTCTTTTTTTGCAAGCAATTCATCATATTTTCTGTAGAACATTTTAGTTCTTCGGCTAATTGAATATAATGAAGTGGAACAGCTGTTAGGACCCATTCGGATAGAGCTGAGCCTCCCATCAGGATGGCTCGATGAAATAAGCCTAAAAAAATAGAGCAAATCAATTTTTTGAAAAATGATTTTTTTTAAACTTGCTAAAATTGACAAAAAAATCAACTATTGATCGTTTCTGATGTATTTTATATAAGAAACTCTTCGTAAAAATACATTTAAAAAGAACACGAATTTTAAGATTCAGTAAAACTACACTAATGCAAAAGAAAACGATTGCGATTGCCGGGATGTTGTGCCCAATGTATACCCAATAACTTCTTCAAGAATAAAAAAAAATTCGTGTTTGCAATTGTCCCTAGTGCGTTTTTTCATGGGGCAATTGCAAAAACGCAATTTACGGCCAAAATATTTTTTTTTTTCAAAAGTGGAATATCTTGCCTTAAACTTCAATCCTTTGTGACCCCGAATCGTGCAAACTTCAACTCAATCGGTAGCTTTTTCTAATTTTTACAAATTTTTGAAAAAAACTCCTCTCACTTCACTTACGAGTGATTTCGGCATGTTTTGATAAAAGTGTTTTCTACTGAGGTACTCTATGAACCCGGCGGGTTGTGACCAGGTGAATATGTCCGTAAATGTTGTTGCTTCGAAATCCGCTAGATAGCGGGACCAAAAAATTGATATTTTTTCCGTGACGTCACGATTTTGCAATTACCCCACTTTACCTTATTGAATTAGAATACACCTAATTTTTAATAAATTTATTTTTATCCCCAGATTGTATGTTTCCTTTTTTTTAAATTGAAGATGAAAAATAAATGAATGAATAAAAATAGTCTTAATTTACTTAATAATATTCGAGAAAATGATTTTCTTCTTTCCCAACATAAAAATTTTCAATATTTCTGCTGAAAGATTTTTAGAACTCGATACGACATTCATAGAGAATTGTTGAAATTTATTTTCTGTAAAAATTGTTTTGTTTTTTTTTTTGGTTGAAAATTTTTTTTCGCAATTTTTGAAAAAACTTTCATGTTTTTTTAGGATTTTTCTTGTTAAAAATTTCTTTCAAAATTTTGGAGAAAATTCTCAAATAAAAATTTCGTTGGTTTTCAGAAGAGGATACCACAAAAGTTTAGGTTGGCAACTCTCAAAAGTAAACAAACAAGAGAATTCATAAAAAATCAAACTCAAACCAATCAAACACCATTAATAGTGACGAATTGCGTTAAACATGTTGCCACCCTAAGTTTTTAATCCCAGGGGGGCGTACAACCAGAACAACCTGAGTGGATCGTTGAAAACTTTACGATTTTTTACTTTTTTCTTAATTTCTAGAAATCTTAGAGTTATTGTTGATGTTTTTTTACTCAGAAAATATATTTTTTGCATTCCTTTTCATGAATTTAATGAAATTCAATCATTTTGTCCTTCATTACGCCAAGAAATTTTGAAATAAAGCACCAAAAAATGACCAAAAAGTAAGGTTGGAATGAAAACTCACACTTGCCAAATTCAACTCGCATATTTAAAGCTCTTAAATGGCAAGATGTGCTAAAAACACCTGGAAACATTTCTCTGTACACTCCAATACAATTTAAAATCATTACTACTTCCATTTTTTCCGACGTAGCTGCGCTACAGTTTTTTGCATATCACCAAAAATGGTAAGTTTAGAGTTTAGCCAAGTGTGACTTTTGTCTCCAGACCCCTCACATCCAATGATACCAATATTCATCTAGCAAATCGATTCGTACAATTACAAAACACAACAGGGAACCTTGGGAACAACACAGGCACGTGCAAAATTACCCATTATCATATCACAATTACACTATATCGAGCACCAACTAACTAAGCTTTTACAGAAACAAGCAATTTTCACACAACCGTGTTAATTTTCTTCATTCAAATTCAAACTTGCTATTAAAAAGCCCATCGCCCAGCCATCATTTTCAAACTACAGGTACAAAAAAAAGGCCACCATATCCGGAGGTATAGGTAAAAGTAAACGCAGATAACGGGCTCTACAAACGACCCGGATAATGGCCAGTGAAACGGAAAAGAACGTTTAAAAAGGCACCAATAAAGGCTGCGCGGGCGGTGAGCATTGGGCAGGTATAAGGGATGTTTTAATAAGGCAACCTATACATAATAATGCCGACGAATTAACAAATTTTAAAAGCCACGAGCCAACATTGCAAACCAGCTTTTTCATCCTACATAGTATAACAAATCAAATTTACTGCCCGTGTTCTTTACGCTCTGCCTCCGCTCTTGTCGGCTTCTCTCGTTCAATTTAAGCTGCTTTATACGAACGACTACTCCGTAGGGTGAAATTTTTGCGCTCGTTGAATTAGATTTTAAACTACTACATACGCCATTACACAAACCGCGTATATACGTACTAATAATTCATATACGAGTATCAGAGAACAGAAAAAGCAGCAGAGTACCCCTATTACCTACTTAGGTAGGCAATAGGTGTGTTGTTTACACCTACGTACATTTCTGTACCTCTTTTTATCGTTATACGAGTACGAATGCAGCTTCCAGTCGAACAGAGAGATACAACGATGGGTCAGATGAAAAAAAACTAACACAGGCATAACTGTGTGGTTACTATTGCGATGCTTTCTCTCTCACACTTGTCGTCTTTGCTCTTTAGAAAAATATGTAGATACACGCAGACTGGAGAAGATTTCGGTACCTATTATTTTCAACATATTATGCATAGGTACATGAAAATGAGGAGATAAAATCGTACTCATGCTGTATTCCCAATTGGGTATAATCCCATGAAAAAAAATACACAAAAATAGAACCACTGTACGAATCGTACGAGTATACAAATTGCATATAAAATTCAAAGCAACGGTCTACGCAGTAATCCGCCTAACAGACATAAGAAGGTATCTAGAGACCACCAAAAAAAGGGGGAATCGAAAATAGAAAAGAGTGGGAAAATACACGAGAATCATTACCACTCTAATTGGGTGATATAAAAAAGACTAAATTTTTTGCCGAATGCGATCGAAATTTATCACGTAGGTAACTGTTGCCAGCTACGAAGAAAATGAAAAAATGCAACAGGTATTGAAGAGCTCTGGTTCAAACGACATTCAGTCGAAAGTTTGTTTATTTTCCAACTTTTTTGTCTGCGTACGAATGTTGTGGTGCCAATTTCGGAATTGTCTCCTTTTTATTTTTTGATCAATTAAAAAAATATAAAATAATATGATGTACTTTAACGAAAGTGATGAAGATTTTGAGGAGCTTGCGATAATGGTTGCCTATCCGGTGCGCCACCGAATTATTCGGGAAAGGCCTAAACATTTCGACAAATGGACAAATGTAGAATTTTTTAATCGGTTCCGTGTGTCGAAAGAATCGACCCAATTTATACTTACTCGATTTGATTGGGGAGCAAATAGCTTCGCCTACAACAAGGTAATAATTGTGATATGGCATTATGGATGTGCAGGAATGTTGAATCATTCATTACTAGTATTGGGCACATTGACTATTTTTCTTTTTGAAAGGGAAAATTTTTTGCTACGAATTAAAAGCAGTAGGGATCATACTTGCTGCCGGAAAACTAGTCGAGTATTCTACCTTTATAACTTCGTGCACAACAAATTGCCTAACCTCCTTTTATTAGGGGCAAAACATTTAAAAACATTTACCTACCTCCTTGTTTTAGAAATGATGCTTTATCGTCAGAAGGACGGTTGTTACTCACCTTGCGCTTTTACGCAACAGGTTCGTTTTTATCCAACTGCGGTGATTTCTCTGGAGTACACAAAAGTACAGCTTCTAGAGTAGTTACAAAAGTTTCTTATTACCTAGCACTACTACGAACCACGTTTAAATTTTCCGGAGACCCCTGAACAAATGAATGATGTTCAGGAGCAATTTTATAATATTGCAAAGTTCCCTGATGTTCAGGAGCAATTTTATAATATTGCAAAGTTCCCGAGGTGCATCACTCGGTTGCACACACATTGCAATCCAGTCACCTGGAGGTAATCAGGCTGAAATTTATCGCAACTAAAAGGGATACTTCTCTTTCAATGTTCAGACAATTTGCGATGCCAATCTCCGAATTCAGGATATTGTTTGTAGATGGCCAGGTAGTACTCATGACTCTACGATATTTGATAACTCCAGCATTCGAGGTAAATTTGAAAGAAATGAAATGAGAAACGCGGTATTGGTTGGAGATAGTGGGTATGCTTTAAAAAGGTATGTTATGACACCATTTGCTAATCCCAACTACAGAAGGTCAAAACAGATACAACGAGTCGCAGATACGAACACGTAATCCCGTTGAAAGAAGCTACGGCGTTTTGAAACGTAGATTCCCAGTTTTATCCAAAGGAATTCGTATGAAAATTAACAAAGTGGAGAGCATCATTGTTGCTACTGCTGTTTTGAATAACATAGCTAATCATTTTGGAGATGCAGTTCCTCGTATTACTCATGCTGAAGAGCAGCGTATACTATTAGGTCAATTCGGAACTGGTAATTTAGCCAATAATGCTGTAGATCCTGGAGTAGGTATTGGCGTTGCAGTGAGAAATTCATATGCGAGAAATTTTGAAAATCTTTAAATACTTATTTGAAGCTTAGCAAAGCGAAGTGCGTATATTATTTTGTAGGTGTAAAATATTTTAAAACTATAAATTTAGAATTTTATATGTAAAAAATCAAAAACATACCTATTTATTTCAAATTTTTCAAATAAAGAATTATTCAAAATTTTCAAGAACTTTAATTTCGTATTCTACCTGTTTACGCTTCATATCCATAGTGTGCTGCTCCTGCAGTATTTTTAGTTTTAATATTCTTTCCTCCTCTTCTAACTGAAAAATCTTCTTTTCTCTCTGCATCTTGATATTACGTTCTTCCTGCAGATGGACCATTTTCTCTTCATGTTCTTTCTCCAAAGTTTTCTGCGTCATGGCGTTCAAATCTGCTTTTCCTCTGGCCCATTCTGACATTTGGTCCTGAATGTGTTTCCTTCGTTTTGGTACGCCTTCATTTTCTTTGGATGCAACAGCATTATCTGGAAAGTATAGTAACGATTTAACGCTTACATAAATAGGTATTATATGTACAATTGTACATGTATGCACATGGTTGTCTGGTGAGTGAAATTTACCTAATACCTACTTCAAACTAAACTTTTCAAGGTGTACCTATGTATCAACAAGTATGACACCAATTTGTTACCTATTTTCAAAGGAGTAGATGTCCGTTTTTTGAGCAGTGGAGTTGTATTCCCTTTCCATAGGTTTTGATTACTGATCATAGCTGTACCCCTTGCAGCAGAGTTGGAGGTGGATGGTATAGAGCTGAAGTTTGGTCTGTGTTGAGCGCGAGCAGTTTGAGACAGAGAAGGAGCAGGAGTTATGGAAATGGAAGGTGTTTGTGACAAAATACTGACAGGTGTTCGTATATTAGGAGTGAATAATATGTTATCACGAGTAACCTCGTCCTCACTCACTACGATATTTTCAATCCCTGTTCAGAAAATAAAAAAATTGAAATCGAATCATATTTAGTTTATTAGTTTAAAGTGGTCTAATGTAATATAAAATTACCTGCCACATCGTCCTCCTCCTGTTCATGTAACAGAGATTCTTGCCAAGTTTGACTTTCATCCTCGTTCATATCATAATCTGGAAATTTTAAAGCACAATTTTTTATTTTTTAACGAATTTTCAATTTTATTGTACTTAGTTTTTTTTATACCTACCATCATCATAGGCCGAATTACGACCTGTTATTCTTTCCTTCAAAATTCCTTCCACAGCATCGTCTACACAGTCGAATTCTACCCTCATTCCTCCACCTCCTCCTGTCCCAGTTACCGATATTTTTTTATCCGCCCTTTTCTTCTTGGCCTTTTTCTTTATATTCTTTCACTTTGTAGAAAGATTCTCGACTGTCCTACTTACAGTGGATAGACACATAAACTCATTTTGGATTTTTTTCCAAACTTCTTCTTTCAATCTACCCGAAATACATAAAATTAAAGATGTAAATGAAAAACAAAACATTAAAAGTCGTGGAATCAAATTGTATTTAGGTACCTGTTTTTTGCACTATTTATAATCTTACATTCGATTATGTCGGCGTATTTCTGAACAAGTGCAGCTAAAATTTCCTCCTCTTCCCTTGTGAAATTTTGGGGTCTTGCTTTGTCTTTATCTCCATTTTTTTTTTAATTAAAAAAAATAATTTGATAATTTGAAACACGAAAACGTAAAGTAGAAGCAGATACAACTCGTTATCAAAAAAACAAAACAATAATCAACTTCAACATCTTCACTGATTTCGCAGCCAAACATGTTTAAACCTGGTTCGGTATAGTTAACCCGCGAAAATCCGAAGGTAAAAGTTAAACTTGGTTTGAAGTCTTAATCCATGTTTGTGCAACCCTGTTTTGTAGTTGAATCGAGTTTAAACCCAAACCCTGGTTTAAACCAGCATTGTGCAACTGGCACTAAAAGGTCCTAACTCCCAAATACTAAATTTTACAGGAGAAGGAAAAAACTTTTAGCGACTGATGATAGATGATATCAAAAATGTAGTTTTTATCGTGTTTTTTAGCGTTAAGAATTTTTTTTTTTTTAATTTTCTACCTGATGCCGTTTTTTAATTTTTTCAACGTCTTATCAGTTTTCCCGTGTGGAATTATGGCCTTTTATGAAGTTAAGTCATTTTTTCTTTTTTCTAATTTAAGAGAC
>FIZV01042440.1:0-25935 GCA_900050545.1 Trionymus perrisii | reverse complement strand
CTTTAAATTTTGGGGTGTTAGTGGGCCTTTTTTTTTTTTTTTTTTTTTTTTTTTTTTTTTTTTTTTAAACCTCCGTAAATTGAAGACATAAAATACGAGCTATAGGTATAAACGCGCGCATCAGCGAGTAATTAAACATTTTATTCCGGTCATAATTTCACATTTTTGTTACGAATTGACACGTGGCCATCAAAATCGTGCCAAAATTTTCCGTTTCATGTTACGAGTAGTTTTTTTTTCTTCTTCGTTGAATTTACGTTTCCAATGTACCCAGTAGTACCGGGACGTATAGTTAGCTTATGGCTGTGGCCGTAGCTTACCTAATCGAATTTAGAGCCTCGTGCAACAAATTAATTATTTCGTCTGGATTTTATTTGCCGATAGTTCATTACAAGCACACGCTGTACATGCGATCTAAATACGATATATTTTGTAAGCTTCAGATAAGAATATTATCACTGTGAGATACATACCTACCTACCTATACTTATGTACTAAGAGAGAGGAACAAAACAATATTATACAGGGTGTTCATTTATATCGGGTACCCCTTAACACATTTTTGTGCGGAGAATTTAGATTGGCAACATTGGATACATAAGTCACTTGAGTATCCAATGTTGCCAATCTAAATTCTCCGTACAAAAATGTGTTAAGGGGTACCCGATATAAATGAACACCCTGTAAGTTGCGTAGCCTACTTACTTACATACTTACCTACCTATCTATATTTCATGATAAAATTAGAGTCGGCGTGCGATAACGAGTTCGAGAAATGAGCTGAGAATTTGGTGCGACCAAAAAGAGGCGGGAGTGTGTGCTTAAATTTTCATAACACCCGGGACTGGAATACTTTGAGTCGAACTTTATCGTTGCTGCGTCTGCGTGCCAATTTGTGATTTCATTACGGTTAAATAAGAATAAAAGTAACTTGACGTCGAAAACGAGCAGAAGATAGGATGAATAGTAAATCTTAGATGCGATAAATAATTAATATCAAATATGATCCCCTCCCCCACCCCTTTAAAGAATGGTTACCTAAGCTGTATAAAATTTGCTTTTCTGTTTCAGGGCGTGGTACTCGCTGACTCGCCGAGTCTATGCGGATTACAATCTGTATTGGATTCCATCCAACGGTTACGTGCCTACCTATCATATTGTATCCCTGAACTACTTTGCTGTCGCTACTTCAGATGCAGATTTTTCTTTTAAGAGGAGCCAAAGTACACGGCAAAGTGACGAACTGGGCTAAACGTGACGCGATTTTTAGAAAAATAACGATTTTATTTAATCGTAGGCTATACCGGCGATGCAAACACTGCGAATGTTCGATCGTCCTTGATCGCTTTTTACCAGTGCGTCGTCTCCGTGGTGATTCGGTGATTTGAAACGGCTCAAAATAGCTTTTAAACGAGCTCATTTTATCATCGAAACGCGACCGCATTCGATGAAAAAGAAACGCAAGAGGTTTTGCGCGCGGATAATTGATTCGACGCTTCGTCGTATGAAGTAGGTATTCGCAAAACTGATGTTAGTACTGCAGGCGTAGTTTAGTAAGTAATTAGACAATAGTTGCCCGGTGAGGAATAAGTGCTAGTTTAGGTGTAAAAGGTATGTTGGCTCATTTATACGCAGCTGCTAGGTCTAGGTCTAGGTCTAGGTACTTTTACTTACCCTCTGACGGAGTTCTCGTTCTGATTCCAAATCTTCCTGAAGAAGTCGGATTTTGTCCTATAAAAATAAAACTTTGATCATGCTTTGTTACTAAGGTAAACAGGGTTATAGGTATACTACGTATGGTTCGTGCAAATGGAGTAAGTGCGAGTGAATCTACATCTACGCTCGTTTGCACGCGCAACTGCAGTCTACGTCTGCGAAATAATTTAATACACCGGGCCATCGTTAGTTTTCGGATTGTGGATCGTATTCGTGTGGGGCGATTATTGTAGGTAAGGTTACAAAATGAAAATGTAGCGCTTTGACTATATATACAAAAATGTAGCATAAGTATAATAGGTACATTTGCAATCAATCTCGCATCGGACGCGATAGACTTGGTAAATACTCTTTTCGAACGTATTTCTAGTTCTGTTAGTTTGGTTGACGACTCGGCTCGGCTCCTTTCAGTTGTGGATGTCCCTTTGAATTTTATGAAATAAATGTTTTTGTCAATCGTCGACCGAGCGAGCGTCATTTTTCAATTTCATCCCCTTTTCAACCTGGTACTTGATAGGTACGTGGAGATGGCCGCAGACTGCAATTGTTTTCAAATGCGCTGACCGATCAATGAATCCGATCAATTTTTCGATTGAATTTTTCATCGACGACTATTCAAGGTCACTGTATTGCGCCTATTCCAGACTACAATCCGAAGGTATACCTACCTAATCGTACCTTTTTGTAGATTAATGGACGAGAAAAAGAGAAAGCACGCGCGAGCGGGCATTGATTTTATCTACGTAGATGACTAGATGTATATCTGATGAGTGAAATCTGGGTAGGCAAGCGGAAAAAATAGGCGATCGCGTCGTACTTACTTCTAATCTGGACAGCGCTCCCAAGTCTGAGGCGTATTCGATATTGATATCGGCATTTCCACCGCCACCCGACGACCGATAACTGTACGACTTGGTCGTTTTCGATAGAGACATATCGCCTGCGAAGTTGAACAACGAAAAATACGAAAAATATCTGCAACTATGGATCAATGAAAACGAAATCGAAATCAACGAAAACTCTCGACGAAGAATGAGAAGAGACGCGAACGAAATGTAAACGATCTACACCAAACGGGTAAAGAGAGCCGCGCACTTCAACTCGATGAAAAAACAACAACAACAACAGCAGTAGCCACCGCAACTCTTTGAACAACCACTCGAAGAACGCGTTAAACGCCGCGAAAGCAATTCGAAAATGTACGACAGAGTTCGAGTTGCGCGAATAATGTGCCGAGTTAGGCGCGCGTCAACGAGATTAAAATAGCCGTAAGAATAGCGCGCGGATACCGCGCGCACAGCAATTCCGAGTTACGATTACGTACGTGTTGTATGCCGTACGGTACAGTGTACCGTGTACCGTGCACCGTGCACCGTGTACCTACGGGTATGCGACAGCCCCATTAGTCGACGGCTAGCTAGGTAGGTAGGTATCTTAGTAAGCTGTAGGTATGTTGAAATCTTCTTCCTAGCTCAGCTTAAGTACCTATAGAGGTGCATACTGCATAGTGTATTTTTCGTGTCTACCCGTAATTTTGATCCCGATCCCGCTGGATCGCCATCCTCAACGTCCCTTAGTTTAGTTTGTACTTCTACCCATTTATAGACGGATTACGATATGATGTCATCGACGATATTAACGCGTTTATTCTTTATTTATAGGGTGCAGTTCGTTATTTGATAAACAACGCGGAAACTGGTCACATCATACCTACGAGAATATGAGAAGGAAAATACGCCGCCGCGCCGCGCCGCGCCGGCACGCTAATCGCGTCGCATGAGTAATGTGCGAATTTTAGTCGCTGACTCTCGCCACTTTATTTACAAATATTCGGGCTTAACTGCATGGTAAATTCGACGGCAACCGCGGTCTACAATGTACCCCTACCTTTTGCGTACGACTCGTACCTACGTCTTTATTTCGACTCATCATGTTTCTTGTACAGAAGGTAGGTACTGGTAATTCCCAAACAGGGTAATACAGTAATATTAATCTAAGATGGGTACCTAATAATTTATTGCAGTTGATAGGTTGATACTTTATAGAGTCACTTTTTCTAAGGGATTATTCTTTTTTTTTTGAAGAATTCGAGGGTTAGAGTTTCTTTAAAATTCAGAGTAATTTTTTTCACATTTCCAAATTAATTGAACGTTGCATTTTCTAAAATTCTGTAATTCACAAAAATGGGTGATTTTTCAAAAATTGCGGAATTTTCAAAACGTCATCACTTTTTCAAAAATTGTTGAACTTTTCAAAATTGTTGAATTTTTCAAAATTGACAAATTTTCCAAATTTTGTGAATCCATTAAAATTGACAAATTTTCCAAAATTGATGTACCTATCCCTTAAAATTGACAAATTTTTCAAAGAGGAATTTTTTTAAATTCTCCAAAATTGTCAAATTTTTCTAAATTGCGGAATTTTCAAAAATCATCACTTTTCAAAAAATTGTTAATGTTTCAAAAAATGCCAATTTATTTAAAATTAACAAATTTTTCAAAATTGCGGAATTTTCAAGAATTACCACTTTTTAAAAATTTTGTTAAACTTTTTAAAATTGACAAATATTCCAGAATTTTTGGATTTTACAAAATTGGTAAACTTTTTAAAATTGTTCAATTCTTTAAAATTGACAAATTTTCCAAAATTGTTAATTCTCCAAAATTGACAAATTTTCCAAAATTAACAAATTTTCTGAAACTGGCAAATTTTCTGAAATTGACAAATTTTCAAAAAATGTCAAATTCTCTAAAATCGACAAATTCTCCAAAAAGGTTAAATTTATCAAAATTGACAAATTTTCCAAAATGGTTAAATTTTTCAAATTGGCAAATTCCCCAAAAGTTGTCCAATTCTTAAAAATTGACAAATTTACAAAAATTGAATGATTCAGTAATGCATAAAATTATAATTTTCTAGAGTTATTAAAAAAAATCGTACTCCCCCCCCCCAAACAAACAAAAATGTTTGTCAAAATAAACATAAAAATAGAACGATTCAATAATTTTCATAGCGTTCAAATTTTCAGTAATGCATAAATTATAATTTTTTAGGGTTATTTAAAAAATCACCCTCTCCCCCGCCCAAAATATATCAAAAAACATGAAAATAGAACACTACTAAAACATCCTCAAAAAAGTACAAATTGAAAAACAAACTTTTTTCAATTTAATTCATTTTTTTTTTAATCTAATTAAATTATTTTTCTCAATTTCTAATTTTTAGATTGTTTAAAAGTTCAAATTTTCCAAGTTTTTCTAAGAGTTTCTTTTCATAAATTAGGTACTAATTAATTGAAATTAATAACATGCGAAAATTCAACCCTTGAAACATAAAAGTTTGAATCGACGGGGAAATTTTTTTTAAGAACTTGCAGAATTTTAGAACCACTTTCACAAAGTTGCAATTTTTTTTTAGTATCACTTCGTAAAAATCTCATTTCTTTGAAAATTTGGAGGGAAGTCGGACTTGCATGACTTCCCTATCAAATACGCCACTGTATAAAGATCACCCCTCGATGCGCCAGGGACATGAGTGAGGGGGAATTACTTTAATACTGAAGTACCTTCAACTTTGTTGTCGGCTTGTTTGGTTAACTTGCGTAAGATCAGCCAGAGGACTGTGCTAATCTGAGCACCTGCAGCAACAAAATCGGTAATTTTTTCCCTCTTCGCTCCCCTAACACCATTGATATGTCACCGAGGAAATTTTGGGACATTTTTGCATTTAGATATCAACGAGCCTGAAACAGTGAATCTTTGTATCAATGCTGCTCTGCAAAACTTGGGCTTGTTTTTCGAACCTAATTCTATATCGTTTAAGATTTCGACGCTGCGATTTTTTAAGCATTTTACGATAGGTACATTATGTGAGTACTAAATAGTTCCGATGTGCCTTATAACTTTGTCCATTCTTGCAGGTTTCGAGCAACATTTTAACGTGGTTATTAGACCTACGGCCGCCGCGCCGCGCCGTTCAATTTGTCGCACAATTACGCGTATTCTTGTACGAGTAATATAAACGCAGCTGATAGAAAAATCAACCGTGTCCATGGCTCCATGCGTAATTGCCTGCGGTACCGACAAAAGTAGGTAATTGGTCACCGTATCGCGTAACAATAGAAAAGGTAGCGGAGGTGCGGTTCGAATGTTTGCCGCAGCAACCGCTACGTGACATCATCCGAAACGTTAGAAAATATTCGACGAATGAATAAGCTATGTTTTGGCAAAAAGTTGTTTAGTACGATACTTTTGCCAACGTTACGTTTAAATGCTATTCCTATTTCTAGGAATAGCATTGCTCGTACGTATGTAAACGTACGTACTACGTAGGTTCATTTATAGTCGCACATTTCGCCTAATAATGCTCGTTCTAATGGTCGTGACGAGATATCATTATTTTCACCCTATGTTCGAATGTATATAGGTATTACGTGTGTGAATGTGTGTTGTGTACTATGCACTTGCAGATACTGTTTCGAGCTCTTTCTCGTCCTTTCTGCAATCACAAGCGAGAATAGGCGTACTCGTATACATGGTGTCTTCGTCTTGATATCAGTCGAGTTCTGCGTTCTGAAGTGCACGTGAACGTACTTGTAGGCCTACGTATACGGAAGCGCACCAAGGTACCGCAGTTTGTAGGTAGCTAGGTACCTATATTGAAATGAAGAAATTACAAAATGAGGATGCGAGCTCTCACAATCGCACCCGCCGATAATTTGTGTATGCAAATGCACCCATCGTAACCATCTGCGACTGAGACGATCGAAAAAGAAATAGGCAACACTTTAGGTCTAAACTCGTAGAAATATTACCGCACTCGCGGTGCCCGCGCGTAAATTCCAACACAAAATTGAATACAAGTATTTTTTTTTTTTTTTTATGGAATGCGCGTCAAGTTCACGGCGTTGTATTATCGTTGTTACGACCGCTTGCGCGCTGTCAAAAGCGAGCAACGAATCCCAATCGTAGACGATCGTTGCTTCGTCCCGCCTCGTACTTCGGAGAAGCTTTGGCTGGAGCTATAAAAGGAATTGACACAACGGCGAGTCAGTAACCCGAAACTGCCCTGCCGAATCGTAAGAAAAGTTATACGCGTGCGCGAGTCGTCGCTGCGCCTACAACGCTAACGAAGTATTTATTCGAGTTTTTATTCGCACAACGTGCGGCCCTATTTCAAGATCAACTTTTCAGTTTTTACGAAAAAATACTCGCTAATCAGTGCTTCTCCGTTCGTCAGCGTCAACTCAACGTTGCGTAGGTTTTTGGAAAACTCGCTTGAAACGAGATGAAATAGGACTTACCTATGCAGGCTGTGCAGGCTCGCGTTTCGTTTATACAAATATTCGTACAAAGTACCAACGAATAGGTATGGCCGCCGGTATGGGTATGAAATTGTCGTCTTCTTGCGATGAAATTTCAATACCTACGAGTATGTAACGCGAATGAAGCCGACCCGACATGGGTACTCGCAGTGAATGATAACGATGTGGTACTGATATTGTTTTAGGCCTACCTCTTAACAGAATATTTCAACCTATGAACTATTTGTTCGTGATCGAGAAGTAATCTTTTGTCCAGCCTCTGCAACTGCCCTCCCCTTCCCGAAAACACGAGGATACGAATACGGATGTAGATGAAAGAAAAGGGATAATTTTTCAATATCTTTCGGCAACTACTTTTTTTTTTTTTTTTTTTACACAGAAAGAGAAAGACAGACGTACGTATACCTTCCACATCTAATACGAATGCGGGTATATAATACGTATATACATATAATTTACATCTTTCGCAGACACACGCACGGAGGAGGTGAAGAAAAAAAAAAGACTGGGAGATGTCGGAAAAGTTGACGACTCGAAAGGTACCTACCTACTTTTTGACGCTCGACGTATGGCCGTGGCTGCGGATGACTCGGGCCGATTTAATCAAGTGGCGCACGACGCGGAAGACTCGTGCATTTCCTCGCTTTCGCTGGTGCTGGTCGTGAACGAAGTATCCGTAGCATCCGTCGTATCGCTTTCCTCAGATTCGGAATGCGTATCCCATAACAGAAAGGAAACGTCGTCCGAGTCCTCGTCGCCGGTAGAGGAGGTGGTGCTGGATCGCTGGCTGGAGGCGGTGAATGTGGCCGAGGTGGTGGTGCTGGTGGTGCTGGTGGTGGTCGCCGTCGAGGTATTACTCAGCGTTTGATTGCGTACGGAAGGCGAGTCGAGAACGATCAGTGATATGTTATCGGTGTCATTGGTGCGATTGGACATACTCAAGTCGAGCAGCGAGGCGTTGCTGCGATTGTTGTTGTTACTATTGTTGCTGCCGTTGCTGTTGCTATGATTGGCAGCGGAAAAGGCGCCATTGTAGTTACCGCGGTCGGAGATGGCGTGCCCGTGTAATGTTAGCGGCAGCGATAGCGGATAGCGGCGAGGATTGATGCGACGAAATCGTAACGGTCTGCCTTCGCGGAATCGGCCATTTACGGTGCCGAATCGTGTTGGATCCGAATTAGGGTCGTGCGCCGAAGTGATCGTAAATATGCTTTTGTCTTTGCCCTGCGACATATACCTACTACCTTACTGTACCCGAAATGTCCCCCTCGTACCAAACTCTTTTCGCTTATACGCCGTCATTCTACGTTCATTTTACTTTACTTAGCAAAAGTGCGTAGTACGTACACGCACCTTCGCGAGTACGTCATGTCAAGTCGCTCGTCGCTGCCGAATCGTCCGCTAAACTGCGGCCGGCCAATACGACGTATACACAAAATTGCCGTTGCGTAGTAATATTGCTCGTTCTCTTCAGGAGGAAGGCTTCTTCCCCTCATACATACGTAACCTAATACCTACCTACCTACCTACTGCAGGGATAAACATCATTTCCGTAGTAAATAAGTAGGTGGAGGTACCCAAGTACATGCATGATGGACGTTTTAACTCTTCGTTTTCGTTATTCATTTTAAAAGTGAGGAATTATAAAGTAGATTGTGAGCGCGTACGACTGCGGTAAATTCCCCCGAAATACGAGGTTTTATACTGTAACGATGGCTGCGCTGTTATTGGTTTTGCCTATCGCACGTACTATCGACGTTCGCTCGAATAACGTGCGATATTCGCGGTTACTATAGTAATACAAACGAAAACTAACTGGGGGACCGTCCGATTCCTCGGTGTAGGGGCTATCCCACTATACGTGGTTTCATAAATTTACACACTTGGCATTCGCTGCATTCGCATTAAATTCTAAAAATTTGTCACCAAAAATTGAAAACTTCTTTGCAACACTTTCCAAAATTTTTATAAATAGCCAAATTTTTCAAAACTGACAAATTTTCCCCAATTTGACATTTTCCAAAATTGGAAATTTTCCAAAATTGGAAATTTTCCAAAATTGGCAAATTTTAAAAATTTACTAATTGACAATTGACAAATATTCAAAACTAGCAAATTTTTCCCAATTTGACAAAAATTTCCAACATTGGAAAATTTTAAAAACTGTCAAATTTTTCCCAATTTAACAAATATTCCCTAATTGACAAATTTTTCCCAATTTGACAAATATTTCCAAATTAACAAATTTTAAAAACTGACAAATTTTTCCCAATTTGACAAATATTCCCAAATTGACAAATTTTGAAAAATTGGCAAATTCTCCTAAATTGACAGATTCCTCAAAATTGGCAAGCTTTTCAAAATCTCCAAAATTGGTAATTTTTCAAAAATTGTTGACTTTTTCAAAATAGCAAATTTTGATAGATTGACAAATTACCCAAAATTAACAAATTCTCAAAAACGGCCAAATTCTTCAAAATTGACAAATTGACAAATTTTTAATGATCCGTTAATTTTCTGAAATTATAAATAAATTTTGTTTCAAATTTTCAGTAATGCATAAAATATATATTATTTTTAGTAATATTTAAAAAATGACTCCCCCGCCGCGCACCCTCTAAAATGTATCAAAAGAAATGATTTTTTCACCTTAATTTCATTTTTTTTCTCTATTTACGATTTTTCAATTGTTTAAACGTTGAAATTTTTCAAGTTTTTCTAAAAATTTCTGTTCATAAATAATTATTATATAAGTAACTAAAATTAATCACATGCGAAAATTCTACCCATTGATCGTGAAAGTAGAATTTTCGAACCACTTTTATACAAAGTTTCAAATTTTTATTTTTTATTACCACTTTGGAGGGAAGTCGGACTTTCATGACTTTTCTATCAAATACGCCACTGGCCGCGTACTACCGTGTTCGTTTATACTAGGTAGTTTATACCAGTGCTTTGCTGGCTAGTCAACGTCGCGTATTTACGGCGAATCAATTAGGCAACTATTTCAACTTGCGGCACTGAAACTACTCGATATTAATTATATTATTATTTTACGTTTCCATTTTTTGTAGGTTCGCTGACTTTGGCTCGCTACTGATTACGTGAACCTATTACCTACTTAAATTCGCCATCTTAGAACGAAGTATGAATATCGACAAAGTGATGGAGCCGAGCAGAGCAGAGCAGAGCACACGCAACTTGAAGCGTTCATGTAGAATTTATGATTTGTCAAAATTTTTCCAAAGCACCATTATAAACAGTACGAGTAAATATGTAGGTAAATGGATAACGAGATACCTACTGGTACGTAAACGTATACAGGTAATATGTAGTTACGCGTGATCTACAGCGTCTTAATTCGTAGCTATGTCTAGTCTAAAGGTGATGGTGTTTTATGCGAGTAAAGGAAAGTAAATAGATTGATGGACACGGACAAACTACAAACGAGAACTTTGACCGTGCAACGTAGGAGGAATAAAAGTGACGTACGATCTTTTTTTAGAACGGAAACGGAAACTAAACATCATCGAGCTCCGACAGCCTTGGTCCGTATTCCGTAGCCTGCGATTACGACTACGACTGCGACTGCGATTGCGAGCATAGCGTATGTATACCTAACCTAGCTAGTAGCTTGTACCTAACCTACATAGAAAAATGTTGGTATAAATATTGTTTGCAAAATACGACGGGGGTGAGGAAGCATATCGCGAATCATTTTGCTTGTACGTAGGTACGTTGGTACTTGGTAGGTACAGGCAGGATACCTGGACCTATGCGACAGTCAATTGGACGGATGTGTATGGAAGTTGAAAGTCTGTGAGCAGTCGATCGATGTTCGTTAGCGTACGAGTAAGTAGTAAGTACACCGCGGCGCGGCGCGGCGGTCCAGCAGCGTGATGGAGATAGTTGAACTGACCGATCTGACGCGAGTGCGGCTACCGATTTTATTAATAGAACGGTTTGGCATCGAATCAAAATTCGCGCCGCTACGACGTATGCGACGCAACTACGTACGTACGTACGTAACGTAGCCTACTGTACACGTACAACTAACCAACGTTAAGGCTGCGCTATTGACATCTTTTAAAACGTTACTCCTAACGTAAAACGTGTTTTCGTTTTGTTGCGGAAATCTTTTCTCATTTCTGGTTTAGCCGGCCGCGGCGACAGCTTTATTATACGCGAACGAACGTGAGTTGGATTTTTGCATTTTTGGAAAACATTTCGTTTTATAATCGACATAATCGGATACTATCTATTCTATTTGTACCTACAGTGTGTAGAATCTGTATAGTAGATACAGATACGCGATCAGGCCGCAGGAAAACGCAAGTTATGCGAATCCTAGTCCTACGAATATGGCAGTAGATGTGCGGTGCGGTGCGACCTGTGTTACCATTCTGTCGAATGAATTACTCTGAAAATGTCATCGTACCGCAGTAGTTACGTAAGTTGACCGTGCAAATGACGTTCGCACTAGTACGTAGTGTTATCTATCGTTCAAATGTGATAAACTCGTAGCAGACTAGGGTGGGGTGGGGTAGGGTAAAGTGAGATAGGGTAGGCTAGCTCTAGCTATAGCTACGGCTGCTCTTATCTATGTATTAATTCTTATCGGCTGTAATGGTAAACGTAGGTTAGGTACCGAAATCCACCAAAGTATGGAGTATGTGTACGTACGTGTACGTGTGTACTAACTTGTGGATAGGTATTAGGTACGATGCACGCGTACAACACGTCGCGCGTCAAGGTACTTACCTACTTACGAGAATAGCACTATTCTACCTTCCTACTTTATTTCGCGTTGATGTGAAAAAATGTAGACAACTAATTAGGTACCTATTACCTAATACGTTGGTCGATTAAATTACCTAGTTGTATGGTGTATCTTTCGCTAATTAGTATGTTTATGGATACGTATGGAACGTCACCACGTCACCTGGCGTCGCGTCGCGTCGCGTCGCGTCGCGTCGTAGAGAAGACGTAAGTTTTAGTAAGTATAATAACTAAAACGGAACGACTGATGTCATTAGGAGTAAATCCGCTTTAGGCACTCGTTTTGTGTTTATACGTTATCATGCGTACGAGTATACAGCTACTTGGCCATGTTATTATACTCGTGTCGTATCTTAGTAAACGTGATCATCATCTACACCTACGCAAACCCCGAATATACCACTTTTATGTGTAATTATGTACTTGTGTGTATGTGTGAACGTTGTGTTTTGTCCTGAACGGCGCGTGGAGTGAAATAGAAATCGAATCGCGTCATTTTATCGATTCGCGCGAAAATGTCGCGAAAACACAATACGTCGAATACGTAATATTAATGCTAAGTTTTTTTTTTTTTTGCGACGCAGATTCCATGGCAGGCTTCATTGTCGAGTAGCGGCAACTGCAACACGAGCAAACAAAATGCCGCCGCAACAGATCGCTATTCAAGCAACGTAAGTACCCCGCTCCTGGCTGAAATGGTAGACGATATACGAGAGAGAGAGAGAGTGAGAGTGAGAGAGAGAGATGATTTATTAAAATGTATAGCTATATATTCCAGCGTTGACGCTCTACTATTTATTATTAATAGGTAACTATTAAGAAGTACATTTATATGTATGTATTTAAAAAACGGAGATGTCATTTTATTAGGTGGAAAAATTATAAAACCGCCACTAATCTGGCGTACTTGGACTAACCGATTTAACGCTAGTAATTCGCATTTTCAGACCAACAAGCGGTATCCCCAAAGGGGTTCGTCTTCGTCTTTTGGCATACCATCGGCTAATTCGTCGTCAACGACGGCTACGGCTGGATCAGCTACCACTAATCCGGCCTCTTATCACAGCTATCGTAAAAGTACTCCGTCCATGTTGAAGAAGTACGCGAATTACGCCTCTAATAACGCTACGGCTTCAGCGATAGCGGTGGCAACGGCCGTCGCCAACGCTAACGCTTCCCGCAAGGCCGCCCTTCAGCAAGCCAAAGAAGAAGATTCCAATGCCAAAGTCGCCTCGAGTATTCCTCGCTGTAGACCGTTCGCCGCCGCTAGGCCGATCGCGGAAAAGACGTTATTTGTAACTCGTGCCACGTCGCCGACGCCGACTCGTGCTGGACGTCGAATCGACGACGACGTGCTACTGTCCGAAATGTGTACGCCCAAATATCGTCGCGTCAATGATCGTGTCGACGTTGCATGCCAAACGGAAGAACTGCAACAGCAATGCGATTCGCACAATGCTGCGCCGCCGCCACCGCCACCGCCGTCGCGTACCGTCGCGTCACTGAGCGCCAAGTTCTTGTCTGCGGCGACTAGTCCGAACAGCAGCGGCGGCGGCGGCGGCGGCAGCGGTCGATTCAGTCCGAAAGCGACTAGCAGCTGCGGCGGATACGTTTACACCAGACCTACAGATTTGCCTATTCGAAGCCCGTCGTTGCTAAGACCTTCGTGCCATAGTCCGAACGAAAAAAGTTGGCCGTTCGTCGATAGCGCCGGCAGAGATCGCTTATCACCGAGTTTCTCGCTAACGTGCAATTCGTTGTCGCCTTGTACGCCGCCGCCTCCGCCTCCTCCACCTCCGCTGCCACCGCCGACATCGGTATCGTCGTGGGTACGTGCACCATCGCCGTTGACCGTTTTGCGTACATCTCTAACCAATTTAACGTTGTTGGATGGCGGTAGTCGAGGCGACGGCGCCAATGAAACGTCCAACGATACGGATACCGAAAACGACTCCAGTTACGAAGAGGATTATCCGATAAAAATTACCCAAGGACGGCACCCTTACGTCGGCGGCGGTGGCAGCGCTGTTGCAGCCGTCGAATTGTCCGATAAACCGCCCAAATATCCACCCAGTCCGAACTCGTCGACAAAAAATAAAACGCTGATGCTGTCGCAGGCTAAGGACATTTCTGGTATCGAAAATCGCGGCGCAATAAATAATGTTCGCTCGCCGAGCGCGAGTTCGAATTATAGCAGCAGCAGCAGCAGCGGCGGCGGCGGCTGTGCCGGCGGAGGAGGGGACGGCAGCAAGTTCGAGTCCAGCTACGAAGAAGTCGCCGAAAAGTATCGCGTTCCAGTTTCGAATTCCGGCTTCAGCGACACTAACAATAACGATCACGTCGGAGATTCGCTCGCCGTACCGAAATCGTACGCGATCCGCAGAATAGACTCGGGTGAAGCGCCTTGGTGGCTCGGTAACGATTCTAAAGCACCCGACACGACGGACAGCGCGCAGCAATGCGGTTATCGCATTCGTAAAATGGATTCGGCCGAATCTCCGTGGTGGTGCAAAACGTCGTCGACCGCCGATTCGGAAAGCGCTTCCGAGTCGTGCCGGCGGCTACCGCAGCAGCAGCAGCAACAACAACAGCTAAATAGCGACGGTAATACGTCCTCGGATAATCCGCGAACGACGTCCGCGTCTTTTGGTTACACGCTGAGGAAAATGGACTCGGCGGACGCTCCTTGGTGGTGCAACTCGGAAGAAGACTCGGCGCCGTCTAAAAACAACGTCGACGCCGACGCGAAGCCAGCTGAGCTTCAATTACGTAAATTCAACTCGGGCGAGAAAGATTGGTGGGCTGAAACCGAAAGTCTCGCTGCTGCTGCCTCCGCCGACGCCACCTCCGACAAAAGTTACGCAACCGACGTACCGGGTTGGTGGAGCAATTCGAAGAGCGAAGACGAAGGCGACGGATGCGTCGAAACGTACAAAGCCAGTAAGGTGTTGCGAATTAAGAAAATCGAATCTGTCGACAAACAGGAAATGGGCGAAAATCAAAATCGCTCGTACGGAAAAGACTCGCCAAATTATGAAGACCGATATCGCGAAGGCATCATCGATGCCGACGTCATCCTGCACGAACCTACAAATATCAACGCGTCTTCCGAAGACGCTGGCAAATTGAAATTCATCAACGAATTGGATAATCTTCTATTGTACATAGGCGATCGTACAAATATCGACGAACTACTAGGCACAGAAGTGCCACCTCCTGCTGCGCCCGTTACACCTACCGGAGACGACAGTTCAACCGAAGACGAACTAGGTGAGACCAGTGTTTCAATTTTTCTCTCGTTAATATACCTACCGTACCCCTAAGTAGGTACGCAGGTGTGTATCTGCTTTTAGTAGGCAAGGTGAAGTACCCATGGTAGTGAACACGTTTAGCATTTTTCAACTACTCGCATCCATATATGGAGGGTACCTACTTTTAAAATTGTTGCGTTTATTACTATATATGTATGGTTGTGTTCAGCAAGTTTCGAGCTTTCATTGGATATAATACCTGCATATGTTGCGGAGAGATAGGAAATTTCAATGAGGAGACGTTGGGTCAGCATGATGTTCATAACTAGATCATTAGGATTTTAGCGCTTCCTCCAGTAATGAACATCAAACAGTGGCGTTCATTTTTCGCGCATCTTACTAAATTCAGGAACCAGTGTAGTGAATGCTCGCGTACAATTATGCAATATATGGACAGAATTTTCCGAACACGCAAATATTAATTGCTTAGACTTGCCAGAATAATTTAATGCTGGAATCATGAATTCGTAATTTTTTATAGATACCTACTCGTAATATTGCAAAACGAGAAATTCGCTATTTACTTGTCTTAATAAACTCTCCTACAAATTTGGCAACTAAGTACATATTGTACCGACACCATATTTCACCATCTACCCTCAGTCGTCGAACTAACAACGCATAACCAAGCTTTTGATCGAGATTCAGTATTGTGCTACTTACAACTTGTATCGAGTTCCAGCTACTCGCTCATTCTGTATTATCATCGAGCAAAATTGAACTCATATTTCTCGAATCTCGACTTGGAACATAAAAGTGTTCACTACTGGGTACTTTACCTCGGGTTGTTAATTGTTATTCATGTTCTTGCTGGTTAGAAGGAAATTTCATTTTAAACTAAATTACGTTTACAGACGAAGGATGTGAAAAAATCACCGCCCAACAAGTCAAAATTCACGACGGTTCGGCCTACACTTCCACCATCCGTCGAAGAAATTGCCAGGTCAGAATAATTATTAACCTTTATTTGATAGCGTAATAGCGGAGTAATCTTTGTCTTTAGGGGCGGGTTATGCAACCTACATAGACAAGCAAGTGAAGCTTCTCCGAATGTTATTGAGGTTCCTCAAACCAAATAACAATTAAGGAGGGGGCGGGAGGTGAGGGCCTCTCAGTTACTTTTCTCAAAAAAGGCCCTCGGATGTCGAATTTTGTCCATGAACGAGTCCTGCGTGGAAATTGAACTACGTACTACCGGTAACGATTGGACAAAATTTGATGTTCAAGCATTGTCAAGGAAGAAAGTGGCATCTCTGCATACTGATTCGGACAAGTTGAATTTTTTCTTCAAGATAAAAAGAAGACAGTTAAGCAAATACTGTGAAAATTTTAATATATTTTTTTTATTGAGAGGTGTATACATACGTATCGCATCTTTGGAGTAATAACGTTTCATCTCAAAAAAATTCGATCCTCTTATTTTTTCCTGAAACGTGCTTGTCTGTGATTATTTTTCAATTTGAGCCAAAATTGATTTTTTTTTTTTTTTTTTTTTTTGAGATGAAATGTAATTACTCCAAAGAAGGCGCGATATACCTGTAGGAGTAATAATTATTCAATGATTGAATTAACTCGAAAAAAGTGTCCCTTCGAAGTAAAAAGCATGCAACTGGGATTTTTTGCTAGTATCGCAGGGTAGCTAGGCAGACGTTTATGATGGAATCCTTCATTATGATACCTACCTACCTGTACCTAGTACCTACATATCTCGTTTACTCTCATACTACGACACGGGTTAGATCCTTCGATATTAACATCTCCCTAAACGCAAAATAATTACCCTGTCCGTCATTTTTGAAGTTGGAAAGTTAGCGAAACACGATATGTACGTTACCGACTACGGGACTATCTACCGTAGGTCTACCTACTTGTATCCATCCATTTTGCCGAAAACGCTGATGAATACAAAAATAATTCTAAATACCTAAATAAGTATTTTTCTGTATTTTAGATTATAGTGCTTTGATCTACTAGGTAGGTAGTAGGTAATAGGTTTCTAATCTATCTATCTATCTATCTACTCGGGTACTAGGCAGGGCGACGGGATGGGGCGGTTGAACGGTGACGATGAGACTGTGGCGAGGCAAAGAAACGCGCAAACACGAGGAAGCAGACGTGCTCGTGTTCGCGCGTTCATTGGTTATTTGGTAACACTGATTAAAAGTAGTATGATGGTGCGACGGGACGCGACGTAAGAAGAGTACAGTACGAAAAAGTAATATGTAAACAGACAGAAACGAAACGAAAGGAAACGATACGATACGATGATATAGGCATAGGCAACCCCGAACCCCGCTGCGTATAGTATACACAGTACACAGTACTCCGACGAGTCTCCGAGTCTGTGTCTGTCTGTCTAGTCGCGTACCGTGCAACAGTCAATGAACGACGTTTCGAACTTTGTACTCTCGAAAGTAACGCTAAGTCGTATTCTTTCGCTTCGGCATCGGCAGTAAACAGAAAAATAATAAACGGCAAACGACGCGGCGCGGCGATGCCATCTCGTAAGTACGATTTCGTTTGCGCGATTTTCATTCGGTATCGGTTTTCGTGATCGTCATTGTGATTGTGTTCGTGATCGTGATCGTGGTTGTGGCGGCTACGGCGATGGTGCGGTAATCGCGATCTACGATCGTGATGGTGATGGTGATATTGATGTCGATATGGATGGCGATCGTTGCGAATAGCTATTATCTGAATCTAAACGTAGGCCATTTCGCGTGAGAGAGGTCGCAGTGACGATGGCTCTAACATGTCGCGTTCAGTATTTGAACGATTGCGATCCGTTCGAATATTTAACCCATTATCCGGAACCGCCAAGAGCGCCGGTACATACGTTCAGTTGTACTTTACCCTTGATCAATCAGATCGCCGCTGTCCACCGGCTGCTGAGAGCGCCGCATAGGGTGAGTGGTACCTACACTTGAATGGTAGGCTAAGGCTACTAGATTTACTACTCTATGGGTATTACCTTGCCTTCATTTAAAAAAATGAATGCAAACAGGTAGAGCTTTTTTTTTTCTGAACGAAATGCCAGTAGATACCTAACCTATTATTAAGGGTGTGAGGGTGTACTATGTGGTTGTATGGTTGATCATCATAAAAAGTGTACAGAAAGTCAACGGTGAATTCTCAAAGTTTGTCTCACGGATTGTGTTCCATCGCCGCGCCGCGCCGCGCCGGGCCGGGGCTAAATTTTCAAAAATTGCGTGCTTCACTGAATTGACACTTAAAACTGTTATACGGCTACACTGGCTTGTTTTGCTCGCAAGAGCATTATCTGCATTCAAAATTTCAAATTTGATTAACGTTATCTGTTCTGCGACGTATATAATAATCATGGCCTAGCATTTCTCAGTTTGGAAATGGCGCGCATATCCGCAAAATAAGAAAACACATGTAAATTGAAAGTACCTCTACCTACAACATCATTGCTGCATAAAAAATTGCAAAATAGTCAGATCTATAATTCCAAATGAAAATAAACCAAAGAATTTTCCTACGTCCGTCGTGGCTGTAAAACAAATGACAGCCACGCCACGAACAACGATGGAAAATGTTCAAATTAAAAGATGAATTGACCCGAATGCCATAAAAAGGATCTGGTGTATCTATTTACATTTTTTTTTTAATTTTGGAAAAAAATGCATTCTACATCCGTCCTGATATACCTTAGGTATTAGGTAGGTAGTTTAGTTACTGATGTTTCGGTGTATTGTCGCGAAATTCGCGATAGGTAGGTATTTAGAAAATTAAAGGACACTCGATAGGTGTGCACTGTGTACTGTGTAGGTCTTCGGTAAACCAAACCTAACCTGCCTACCATACGAGTGCTTGAAAGACGCGTTTTGTCTCGAACCACTGAGCAAGACAGCACCTGCTTGTGCGAGGGAAAAAGGATGCAGTTTCGGTCTAGGTTTAGTACCATAATTAATTAGTACATGCAGGTACTTGGATAACCCTAAAGGTACCTGACGAGCCGGCCAACAGCTGACGCGCCTAACCGAGCAACGCACCTGATACCTGATATCGTGTTGGGGTGTTTGGAACGTGGGCGTGCGTTATATTTAAAATTTAGTCAACTTGGAAAGCGCATAGGTTACAAAATACTCGTAATCTTGGTACATAGTTCGCTTATGCTTACCGGCGCTGCGCGGCGCGGCGTACCACACGCAATTTGCATAAGAAATAGGTTTTAAAAAAGTACAGCGAGCCCAGAGCCAGAGGTAGTGAGGCAACGGCATGGCATCGCACTGCACGGCACCCTATATATGCTACTGCAACATGTACGAACAAGCCTATTCGCATTCGCAAGCAGCAGAAGAGGAAGAATTGACACGATGCGACACTGACAAAGCCAGGGACGGTGACAGTGGTCTGGTGGTGGACGCGATACGGTTACGGTGAACCCCAACTACGCCTACGCTCGATTATTGCAAAATATCAACATACGTAATGTCATCTATTTTTTTACGCAACGTTGCCAAAACACCGATCGCGATCCTTGTTACTGGCAAACTTACAAGCAAAATAACTTTCGTCAATTCTGCGTGCGCGTTTTTATTACCTACATAAATACGAGTGATTCGGCTATTATTCCTCCAAGTAGGCAGTAGGCATACGGTGGTATTACAAACAGGTCCAATAAGTAGGTACCTGGTACCTAGTACCTACCTACCCAACTGCCTACGTACGAAGAGAACCGCTCTCGCCATCAGAGAATAAAAATGAAACTGAATTATTGGACGCGGTGATGGTGGCGACGCGACGCGACGCGACGCGCGACAAGACCAGATGGACGGACGGACAAACCATCATTTAATGTGCCTACTATAATGGTATGCCTAATTGCGGTAGCGGTGGCAGTTGAGATGAGACGAGACGAGACGAGACGAGTCAAGTTAGGTATAAAATAAAAAATAAAATAGGTAGACGTAGGTACGGTACCTACTCGAAATGTGTTGCGCGAACAAGTCAGCCTCCAACTCGAATAAGAAACTAATTCAGCTCCGCAGCTGCTTGGACAATATAAAGGAAATGAAACAAACGAAAAATAACTCGACGAAAGAGGAAGAGGTTGACTGTTCTCACGATCTTTTCACGGTGCAACGATCACGTTACCGAGCTTGGTCGTGGTCTTCTTGGCCGGTGCCCGGTATACCGTGTAATATGTACCTTTACCTTTACCATACCCCTATCTAAAAATACAGCGGCCGTATTCCTATTTTGTACCTATTGTGACTGCACCGTCACCGTGTAATGTTTGCATTCTCGAATCTCGAGCGTCTCAACGCAAACGCCTATTTTTTCTGTTTTATTCGTTGTTTATTTTCATTTTCGTCTGCACGATCGCTCCCTTACTGAGGACAGCGACTCTGATCGACCACCGATGTACTTAATCGAAATCGAGTACCTCTACCTATCTCACCTGTATTTCAGTTTTACTAGTAATACCTATTTTGGTTTTTGCTAGGTCCGAGTGAGAAATACCTAAGTAACGAAAGCGCTAATGCTAGTACCTAGTACCTACCTACCTACACGTAGTACCTACCTGCTTCCTACTCGTTTACAGCAACTTCATTATGCATCGAACATGTTACAAAATATACGACCGCATTCGGAGATAGTACTACGTATATATATATATATATAAATATATATAGTGCAGAGTCGAAGATGCCCCATCATTTTTTTCCAAATCTGACATTGTAAGTAGACTTCAGGGGAACAGTGCGTAGACCTTAAAAATTCTCGTGACAATATGTTGCGAAGATTTTGCGAATAAAAAAAGGGAAACGAATTAACTGGATAAGAGAATTCGGACCCTTGAAGAAGCGAGCTGACAAAGACTAGTTGGACAATTTGATGCGCGGAAACCCTGCACGTGTTTTAAATGTGATAATGAAATATACTGCCACTCGAGGGCAGCAGAAATTATTTAATTTTGGCGTCCACTTTCGTTGTGCCAATGTGTACTAAATTTTGATTTTTATGACTTGTTTTACCGAGTGTTTGTTACAGGTTTATTTGTAACATAACATGACGAACTCGAATCCCATTGGCTGTCTTACTAGTACCTATTTGAAGTGGTAGTTACCTAGGCATCTTATGATCTTACCAGCATATGCCAGCTAATATGGAGTGTTCTTGCCTAATGATGAAAAGATGTTCTTTTCGAAAAGCGCTTCGCAATAAAGCTTGTATAAGGGGAGAGTTTTCATTCTTCGCAATCAGTGGACTCGTTAGCTTAAGTTCGCACCTCACTATCTACTAGGTATATGGACAGTCTTTTTTTTATATGTACGTCGCGTCGCGTCGCGTCACATTGAAAAATTTCAATTGAAATTTATTTCAACTAACCCTCGTTCTGCTCGAAACATCCGAATTCATTTCAAGTCAAAAATCGCATTTTCCTGGCCACCTTCATTGTCGAGTATTTGAGTAGGTAATTTCAAATGTCCGAATACCGGGGCATCTTCGCCTCAATCACTTTGCAAACCGATCATCTGAACATGACGCTAAGCAGTTCAGAGCCCCAGTTGGAGAAGGCAGCGACAACGGTGGCAGCATTACAGGAGGAGGAGGAGGAGGAGAAGGAGATGGCGGAAGAGGAGAGCAGATTGCGGCGAAGAACAAGCGACACCTTTGTACGTGTACGCGTAGCGTATACTTAAATGTATCGCATCGTGTACGAGTAAATATATAAGTAAGCGAGTATCTATCTACGACCAAGTGGAGCTGTGGAGGCACTCTACGCTTGGGCTTAGCATTAGCAAACCGAAACTGGTTTCTGGTTTGATGGCGCGGCGTTTGACTTGGGTTTGGCCAGACTGCACCGCGATGCGATTGCATTTCTTGTCAGTGGAGACGGTGGAGACTGAACTGGACTGAGACAAAGCGGCAGTAGCGCTGTTAGCGGTGCATCTGCATGTGCATATCTTTACTTACGCGTCGATAGCGCGGAGCGGGCGTTCGGACTATTACGACCGGCTGGCCACAGCCGGCACTGGCACTGGCACAGGCACAGGCACTGGCACGAAAATGCAAAGGTGAAGGCGAAGGTTGTTTGGTGAGTTGGTTGCACCGATGGTCGTTGTATCCGCGGACTGTATGTACTCTACATAATGCGAGTACATATACAATACATACTCGTACGTAACTACCATTTACCTATACCTATACCTTCCTACCTACCATTGGCGCGTACGACGCGACGTACGACTACGAAAACGACGACGCGACGTAATAGTTGGATGGTGAGCAGACGGACGCGGAACGACGCTACGCTACGCTACGCGACGCGACGCGACGCTACGCGGAGTAGCGAACAGAGACGGACGCGCTGCTCTAAGAATCAATTTCAAGTCAGTTAGTCACCTGTTTGGTAGTTTACTAGTTTGGTAGCGTGTTTAAGACGCGCCGCGCCGCGGTCCATTGGCTTCTTCCACCTTCGTCGCTGCGCTGCGCTGTTTCAACAACAAAACTAGGAACGCGACCGCTTTATTTTTCTTCCTTTTTCAGATGACCTTGGTTTTTTCGGTTCATCGATTTGCCGAATAAAAATTATCGTATCGTATCGTATCGTATCGAGTAGCTGAGAACCGTTGACTCGAACGTAGCCGACTAAATACCTACCTATTTGTTACGATTTTTCGAGTTCAGTGCGAAATTTTAATGCATTTTAATACTCGTAGGTCGCATCGATATTTTCCACAGTATGTCCTTATCGCAATTTGTCAGCAGAGGGGGGGGGTAAGGGGTCCGAAGAAATTTTCAAAACAAAAACCTGCCAAAGAAAAAAAATTAATAAACCAGAGGGGTTACCTACAAGTAATCGTCAATTTGAATGTTTGCACAGGTTTGCACGTACAAATTTAATCAGTTTTCCTGGTCAAGTCCATTTTTGGGGGCATAACTCCACCATGGGGGAGGGGGGGGGGGTCAGAATGAAATATGGTTACGATTTTCGAGTTCGTCAGTGCAAAATTTTAATGTGTTTTAATAGGTCGCAACAATATTTTCGAATGATTAATTTAAAATTGAATATTGAGATATGGAGGTGGGGGTAATTGTCAAATCTGTTCCTTTTTGTAACTTCGCGTTGTGCCGGTATTTTTTGGCCGTTTTCACGTAGTTCGGCTTGAAATAGTCCTAACAAAATTAAGAAAATCTTTTGGTTTCCAGTTGTAGGTACTCGAATCACCAAAATTGTTTTAATATCAAAAATGGCCAAAAATGCATAAACATTGCATTCAAAGTGCAGTAGACTGCAGTTGTGCCGGATATCCAGATCCAGTATCCGGAGAAGTGCCCCATGCCGAATTCGCCGAGTTTTTGTGGTTCAGTCATACTCGTACCTATCCTCAAAATCACCTTTTCGAGGGTACACCCCCTGTTGTGCCAGATATAAATTTTGGCAGCTTAATTTTTTGGTTACCAAAAAAGATGAGCAAAATCAAGTTCTAGAGCACTTTTTTGCCCGTGGATTGTAGACTACAAAATGTGTAGTCGTAGCTTCGTAAGTATGGGAATAGGTACACCAGGCCTTTGCCAATGCGAATGCGTTACCAACCTTGAATCTACCTACATAAGTGAAGAGTTGTAAATATTAACGGTATATAAGTCAAAAAAAAACTTGGCTCTTGCCATATTGAAACACATTGCTCTAGCCTTGTCAGTTTTTTCCTTTCGTTCGATCTTCAGACTTCTACTGTTAGAATTTGAAAATTCCAACCCATAGAAGTCTGAAGATCTAAGGCAAGGAAAAAACTGACCAGGCTAGAGCAATGTGTTTCAATATGCCAAGAGCCAAATTTATTTTGACTTATACCGTTAATATTTACGACTCTTCAATTAGTGATACTGATATCTACAAAACCATATCTACATATGCAGATCATATCGTTTTACTTCGCCCGGGGAATTATTATCGCCTGTATAAGTAGGTATAGATACGCTGTCGCTGTCGCTGTCGCTGTCGCTATTACTATACATTGTACGGCTTCGGCCGTCCTATGAGTGGTCTGGTCTGTCTTTGAATTCACTTTTACCAGAAAATGCATCTTCTCGTATACAATCAACATCATTTCACTTTTACTCGTACATAGTGTAGGGTACTGTACGAGTATATTCAAAAACGCCGCGCCGGCCACATTTGTGTCGTTACGATGTCGTCTGTCTTAATTGCGACATCATCGAGTCTACGCCTAATTATAACCATTGTTATGGTAACTACGTATACGTAATTACTCGTACTTACCTAATGTGTAAGGCGTTAGGCGTAAGGCGTATCGCATACTACACTATAATAGCTCGTCCTGTACACAATACACAACACATGTGGCGTAATCGCAAATGCCTCGATCTACTCCGCTTCTCCTCCATGTCTACGTACTATGCATATGCATTTTCGATGCGTGGTATGGTATTTTTTTATGAACTGGTACTCGTATGCGTGTGGACTTGTTTTTCTGTTTGCTATTAATCGTAGTTTAGCAGGGAAAAACGTTTTTCCTCGTGATTATAGGTACTCGTATTCCTATTTCCTACTATGTGTAGGTATGTGTACACCGTCACGTCGCGTCGCTCGCGTCGCCTCGCGTCGTTGTCTTATAGCGGGAGCTACAGCGCAAAACTATGCGTAATCCATACAGCCAGAACCGGGGCAAGCTAATGGACTGTATCGTGTATCAGAAAAAAAACGCGTAGCAGTCAAGACGCTACTTGAGAGCCGAATTTATGAGTATGAGACTGAACTAGAACTCCTCCAAAAGAGGGCCCAAATTTGAACCTCAAAAGCCAAAACCATCGAAAGGCACAACTCTGATCTCTACCGACTCTACATTTCACATTTTAACCTCTCTGGTCATTTGGTTCAGACTGTAGGCTGATCAACGTACCAAGAAAGTGGGAAAAAACGTAAAATTCTTAGCTTTTTGACCTGTTTAAGGGCCAAAAGGAGGTCAAAAGTCAAAACCGCCAAAAGGCACATCGGTGGCCTCTATCGACTCTACATATCAAATTTTGACCTCCTAGGTCATTAGGTTTGGACTGTAGGTTGATCAACGTACCTATAAGACAGGTTAAAACATGAAAAATTCTTGATTTTCGACCCTACACAGGGGTAAAATATGGTCCAAAAGTTGAAACCTGCAAAAAGTACATCAGGGGCATGAAATGAATGTACGATGAAATTTTGGCACTCCTAGTCCAATTTGGGGGGTTTGTAGCCTGATCAACGTGATAAAATGACCCCCAAAATCCACTTTTTGGCCCCTAGAATGGGGTGGAGGTGAGTTAGGAGGCTGAAAATTGGATATGTTGGAGATAATTTGGGTTTCCATCGCTGGTATGAGTTTCAAAAAATGTCATCATTTTGGGGCCCCACCCCCCGCCTCTACAAAAAGGGGGCTGATCCCAAATTTGAAGATCAAAGATTAAAACTCCCAAAGGGCACATCGGTAACCTCTATCGACTCTACATACAAAATTTTGACCTCCTAAATCATTTGGTTTGGGCTCTATGCTGATCAACCACAATAGCCTTCATAAATTCGGCTAAAAAATACATTTTCACGTACCTACGTGGCTTTAATTTTTTTTTTTTTTGAAATTTTGAATTTATCAAAATTTATAAATAACCAAAAATTTAATTTTTACCAACTTTCAATTTTTTTTTTTCATATTTTAAATTCTTTCTAAACTTTAAAAATTTATCAAACTTCACAAAGTAACACTTCGGTTTTTTTTTTTTTTTTTTTTTTTTTTTCGCTGAGTTTTAAAAATTTTTCTAATTTTTAAAAAAAAA
>FIZV01042434.1:0-11341 GCA_900050545.1 Trionymus perrisii | reverse complement strand
TTCTTCAAGGCTTTCTGAAGAACGGTTCGTTCTTTCGTTCGTTCTTCACATATTTTCGACGTTCTTTAAGTCTTTGGTTCTCGTTCTCGGTTCGAACGGAACGGGTGAGATTCTCTTACAATTGAATGAACGCTGAACGGAATGGAAAGGATAAAATATAAAAGTTGAATGGAATGGAACGTTTTTAGGGTTTTGCTGCAAGCAGCATAAACCCTATTGCAACCATCGATCTTATACATATGGATACCCAGCACGTCCACTTCGTATTCTCGCAACATACAATCCATATACGTATTGCGCATCTTTTCTGCGCATGTGATAAACATGACAATGTCCCATGTGTTTCAAAATCAGAATCAGCTGATGAGTATACCGGGTATACGAATAAATAATTATCCAAAACTGAAAACTTCTAACACTTCCTAATTGCGAATTTATCTAATTATTTTAGGTATAATGTTGAAAAAATAAAAAAATGTCGGTTTCGGAAACAATATTACACCATTGTTTTGTGTGTGGTTTTACACCTTTTAGAACGTTCCGGTAAGTATTTCCAAGGTATTTCCCATCACTACTTGGATGATATTCTCAGTCAAATAAATATACTTAGGAAAGGTTTCACGAATTTTCTTTCAAATAATTACGTAATTTTATATAGAAGGTTTTACGGATAAATATTCGTAAAGTAATAGTGTGGAAAATTTTACGTACAATTCTTATCAAATAAATAAATAGAAGATTGTACTTATTTTTCTATGTAATACTGCAGATTTCAAGTTTAGAAATTTGAAGGTAGGTAGTTATAAGTAACTATGTGTGAATTTTCAATTTCTTTCTAGGTTTCCCGTTGATGATGAGAAACGCACGAAGTGGTGCGAAAGTTTAAAATTAAGCGCAGAAACTACTTTTTCAGAAGATAGGCTGTGTATAAGGCATTTTCGCGAAATTGACATCTCACTCCCTGTAGGAGAAGGAAAACGCGCTCGTATTAAAAAAGATGCTGCTCTTCCTGTATTACTCGATTTCCAGGTCCAAAGTAATCCTGCATCACATTCAACAAATACGAATGTTACGAATGCTAATGATGTTACGAATGCTAATGATGTTACGAATGCTAATGATGTTGCAAAGACGAATGAAAATATCGTTTCACCAAGAACAGCAGATCGATGTGATCGATATTTATCACCAACTCAAACATCACACCGGCCTTTTCGGCAACGGTACATCGGTGATTTTAAGTCGCCGCATATGACATCGCCGAGAATGGCGCGGACATTCTTCCACATAGCCAAAAAGAACGACTTATTCAAAAAAAGAAAAATTATCAAGTTACAGAAAAGAAATCTATATTTGAAAACAAAAAATTAAAAATCTAGACGATCTGTTAGGACACTTGAAGAGTTCTAACTTCATTTCCGAAACAGCGTACAATCATTTGATGGTGAGTTCATTTTGATAATTTCAATTATGGTTTTCTGCAAAAAATTGAAAAAGAAATTACACAAGAAAGTATTATACACCTTATAAAACTTCCATAAAACTGAAATAAACTAAATAATGTAATAATATTGCGAATTATCCTGGTATGTCTTTGTAGTAAAATTTTTCTCCAAGGTATCTCACCAGCTAGGTACATAAATTTCATAAATTTAAGCTTAAAATTCAACTTGAAATAATAATACATAATTTTTCTGTATTTCTTTGTCGTTCTAGACTGCTTTACCAGATGACGTTAGAACTTTGGTGAATGCTACCCTCACGAATAAAAGGCCAAGAACTTATGATGAAAATATCCGGCAATTTGCTATTACGTTATATTTTTACTGCAAGGAAGGCTATGCTCATGTTAGAAAAACATGGCGAAATATGCTTCCTTGCGAATCAACGATTCAGAGCTGGCTTAGGGTAATTAATGGAGAGCCAGGCTTCACAGCGGAAGCGTTCGAAAGTCTTGAAAATTATTCAAAACATCAGAAAGCACCGTTAGCTGTAAATTTAGTAATGGATGAGATGAGCATTCGTGATCGAGTAGGATTGGGAAATGATGGAAACGTATTTGGCACCGTTAATTTAGGAAGCAATATAAGTATCGAGGCTGATATTGACGACCTTCCTAGAGCGAAAAACGTCTTAGTTTTTTTAGCAGTATCACTGAAAGAAAAATTCAAGACTCCGCTTGGGTATTTTATGATTGACAGCTTAACCGGTAAGGAGCGAGCTCACCTGATTACAATGTGTTTGAATATGTTGGACGAAATAAATACTCATGTTGTAAGTTTAACCTTCGACGACGCCCAAGTGAATTTTACGACATGTAAGGAACTAGGAGCAAATTTGGATTATTACAGCCCTGATTTTCGACCATTTTTCCCTCACCCCAAAACGCAAAAGCCAGTATACGTGTATCCAGACCCTAGTCATATGATCAAAAATGTAAGGAATGCATTTGCTGAATATGGTCCGTTAACAGATGGTAACAATGAAGAAGTCAACTGGAAGTACATCGTCGCCTTACAAGAATTACAGTCCAAACTCGGCCTCCATTTTGCCAACAAACTACGGAAAAAACACACGCTATACAAAGACTGTAAAATGAAAGTCAAACTAGCCACCCAAGTCTTGAGTAAATCTGTACATGATTCACTCAGTGAACTGAAGAACCAAGGATACGCTCAATTTCAAAATTCCTCACCTACAGCTAATTTTTGCAGAAAATTTGACGAAGTTTTTGATCTTTTAAACTGTCGTCAAAACAGTCGGTACAATGAATTGTGTAAACCATTAAAAGTTCCAATAACTAATGAAAATGAAGCAGCGGAGTTAAAGGCAAAAGCCAAAGAGCTAGAAGAATATATCCTTGCTTTAAAAGCACCAAATGGAAACCCAATTATCCAAAGTATTCGAAAAACCGGGTTTTTTGGATTTATTCTTTGCTTGCGTAATGTTTTTAACATTTTTGATTCATTGAAAGCGATACCCAACTACAATTTCGAATACTTATTAAGTTTTAAATTAAGCCAAGATCACCTTGAGAACCTTTTTTCGGCTGTGAGAAGAAAAAACGGGTGGAATAATAACCCGGATGCGTTGCAATTTAAAGGTGCCTATCGTCAGCTGCTGGCGCGTCACCAGATAGAAAGCTCCAAACGTGGGAATTGCGAGCAGGATGATGTACCGATTCTTCGAGTTTCCAGTAGAAAAAGGAAAAATGAGCCCGAATCACAACCAAAAGTAACCGATGGCGAGGCCAAATCACAATCGATGGTAGGCAATAATGAGATAGATTTGGAATCGAATCCTGAAGATGAATTGGCAACCTACGACTCCGACGCTGAGTTATACGACTATGACTCTGAAATTGAAGCAGACGCAAACATAGAAATTGAAGAAGTTGTTCCAGACTTTGAAACATTTGAAGATCAAGAAATAGTCAAATGTATGCGTATAGTAGTACCTCATATAGGTGGATTCGTTGTCAAAGGTATACTGAAGAAAATCTCAGATTGCGATAAGTGCCGAAGCACGTTAATAAATACAAATCCTCCTTCCTTCAATGAAAATCTCACGGCTCGAAAATCACACGGTCGACTCGTGCATCCGTCTGAAAAAGTCATAAAAGTATGCTGGTCTACAGAATTCACGTTCAGACATTTGAGTAATCAGATGTTCAACAAAAATTTTATAGATTGTGTAAAAAAAATAGTTTTGACCGAAGACATCGATGGCTTATCTTGTGGAAACATTACTCATTATAATACGATGTTGAATTCAATTATTGAAAAGTACGTTAAAGTTAGGATGCACCACGAATTGAATGAAATCAACTTCAATAAGACGTCCTTCATTCGTTCCAAATTCACGAAATTGATCACCCATTGCCACCAGTGATGTTTCTGAAACAAGTAACGTACCATTAAATATAGGTACTTAACACCTACACACTTAATGAAAGATATTAGTTTTAGAAATTACAGAGAAAATGTTTCCTTCATTGTTTAATCATAATTTGATTCTTTTTTTCAGATCAGTTCGAAGTGAATTATTTGTCTATTGTGGGATTCAGTTTCAATTTTAAGCACCGTCCGTACAGTATTAATACATTTCATCTCCACCTTTACAGTTCTGTTTTCGTCTGTCTGTATCTATATCAAACAAAACACACTTATCATTTGCTTTTTGTTTCAGATCCGTTCGAAATGAATTATTTGACTATTGCGGGATTCAGTTTTAATTTTAAGCACCGTACAGTACTAATACATTTCATCTCCACCTTTACAGTTCTGTTCTCGTCTGTCTTTATCTATATCAAACAATCACTTTATTAAAAACTACTGTGAATTTTACTCACTTCATTTCTACCAACGAGCTTTTATATGATTTTTACTTGTACTCTGCAAATTCCAAACATTCGCCACTCCTCAGTCCTCAACGAAACTAATATTGTGGCCTTTAAACATCAATAACAAAAATTACCTATGAGGGTGAAGATCTGTTTTTTTCTTCAACGATGGTTTTTCTTGACTGAAGTTATCTGAAAGAAAAAACAAGGCAAACAAACTTATCATGTTCAGATATTTCTAATTAAATGTAAATAAGAAAAATAGAAATGTACGTATCTGATATTGATGATTTTTGAAAATAACTTTTTTAAGCTGTCCTTCAACTTGAAATTGACAACGGGAAGTGAACTGAACTTCTTATTACTATTAGCAGTCCACGTAAGTTATATATCGTCCATAGACTGAAGATTTACAATACAGGTCGAAGTGGAAATTCATAGAATTCGTTAGAAAATAACAATAATTTTTAATTTTCAACGTTAAATAACCATAAATTTTTTGGATTAATTAAATTCAAATCGCCATCATTCATCATTGCACTACTCTAATCAAACTTGCGCAGACGGATGCGCAATACCAATATGCATCGCACACCCTTCCCCTCAGTGTTCAATCCTGAGCGAAAAATTTACATTATAAGTTGCGCTTGCTGGGTATCCATATGTATAAGATCGATGCTGATTCGTCCTTGAAGGACGCATTAAAAACGATACGATAACTAATTCCACTTGGCGATACTTTAGCGACTAGATGATGAGGAATAAAATAAACGCGATCAATATCAACGTTATTAGCTTGACTCATGTGGCCTAAACGAAAATACTCATCGAAAATATCGATATACGCTTTACGAACAATATACGAACGACGCTTTTCCGATTTTACTAACACGACGCGAGCCTTGTAAAACGAACCGCGAAGCACATTAACGGTAGACTTGGTAGGTAAACTTACGACGAATTTACCTGTCTCCTTATCAATAAAATACGAATTTTCGAAATGAGTTTCGATTAACTCGTGTTCCAAAATAGTCTCGGAATTTTTTAATTTTGTTTCATCCACGTCTTCGTTACACATAAAACGACCAAAACGTTCGTTAAGAGCAGTATTCGAAAGACCGCAAAACGATTTTCTTTCCAAAAGAAACGACGACTTTTTTATCGCACCCGAGATAATAACACCGAAACGAGAATCACGTAAACAAATACCTTCAATGAACCTACGTTTTTCTTCAAATATAAACTCGACGTACTCGTTACCTAGCAAAATATCTACCTCCGAGTAAGGCAAGTCCTCACTTTCGGCAAATTGAAGGTCGCGACAACTTTCGATGATAGTTTGAATATTCGTTTTATTTACGTTACACGGAAGTTTACGAATAACTTCTGCTTCTATTGCAATCGAAAACGAGTTAAAACGCGATTTTAAAACGAATTTGGTAGAATGAGTTAACTCGACATCCTTATCGCTTATACCTATTAAATTTGTAGGACGATCGCTTTCGTACATTTTAAGCTTTGCCTTATCGCAAAAATATCGAGTAACCAATGTCGCTTCCGACCCTTGATCAAAAAGCACTCTACCTAATGTTACGCCACTATGACCTTGAACCTTCACAATAGCCGTCGATAAAATTACCGATCGCGAAGTCGTTATAGCGCACATAGTCGACGTCATCGCGAGATCACTCCCTACACCAGAATTCGGTTTTGTATCTAACGACGGATTTCGAGTCGAACTCGAACTAGAAATTTGAGCCGAATTAAGATTAGAATTTTGAGTATCTAAAGTTTCACGATGTAATAAAATATTGTGCTTTTTTCGACATTTGGCACAATCGTAACGTCTACAATCGGTTACACCATGACCAGGGTGAAAACATTTTAGACAAAGTCGATGTAATTTTACAAATTCGAAACGATCATTAATCGATTTACTAATAAAGGACGAACATTGATTCAAATAATGAAGTTCGCCGCAGCACAAACATTTAGGTACATTTTTATGCGTACTACTAGTAGCGAACGACTTCTTTTCAGGCACACTACCTTGCTTATTATTTCCAGTAGTTTTCGGCGAAATTTTAGAATTTTGATTTTGCGGCTTAGCGGTAGTGTTGGTAGTGTTCGACCCTACCTCCACTTCCATAGAAAAACTTCGACTCAATAAAAAGCTTGCCAAAGAGTTAAAAGACGGATAAACCGAATAATCATGATTGCTATTATGCCAATCACATCGCAACTTATCCGAAATTTTACGAGATACAAGAAAAGCTACGAGAGGAGACAAGGCTTCCACATTAATATCACATACAGCTAATCCACGAAGTATACGTTTAGTTTTTTCTACACCTTCGCGTAACGAAGTATTTTTAATTGTTGGCATATCTACTAAAGACGAAAAATGTTCCGAAATAATTCTACGACGATTAAAAAAATTATCATATAAATCTTGAAAAACCTTTTTATACGCAGCACCATCTTTACCTTCGTCTTGTAGCAAATGTTTTGCTCCTTCACCCATGGCTCTTCTTAATAAAAACATTTTTTGGAACTCGTCGAAATTAGTGTTTTTATCCACCACGCTCGAAAATTCTGCATACCAATCCGGAAAGCTCGTATATTTTCCATCGAATATAGGGACAGGAACGTCTTGTAATTTCACCATCGGATTGGTAAGAGTCGCTTCCAAAAATGACGCATTCCAAAACGAACGATGACCAGCGCCTGGGCTACCAGATGTAGAAGGTTGTAAAGCTTCTTCAATTTTTTTAAGCCGACCACGAGAATTAATTAATTCGGTTTTATACTGATCATATTCAGTCGAAATCAATGCTTCTTGTTCTTCGATTTCAGCTAACGATTTTGATTTGTCGATTAGCTCCATCAGCTGATCATCACAACGCGATAACTCGATCAACGACTCGTTCCATGATTCTAAATGCGCAGACATGATAGCAGCCAATTCATTTGTAGGTGGCTTCTCATACGACGAAAGAAATTCACTTCGAGAACTAGCACAATTTCGAATAGCTTTCCTTTTTGCTCGATTTACCGATTCCCTTTTCGCATTAAGCGCTGCAGCTGCCTTTTCTTTCGCCTCTCTAGCTGCCTTTTCTTGAGCAGTTTCAGCAGGCATATCGACGACTAATTAATTACAACTCACGTTCACGTGTTCGATTCGAATTCGAAGAGCTGATACGTAATATTTAAACGATCAAGAAAAATTTTTTTGAAATATTTACTAAACTAACGAAATTACCATCATATCGACAGGAATTTACACAACTTGATACGAAATGCACGTTGACGTGTTTAATGCTGCTATATAAGACTATTTCGCGAAAACTTGACGAACGAAAATTGCGAAATATTTACGAAATACGCGAAAACTTTCAATGCCGGCAGTGGTATCCGGCCCGAAGGACCAAATGTTATTTGTATTGCATTTTCGCGAATAAAAAACCACAAAATTTATCCATAGAACAACGAATGTATTTATTGCACCGTTACATTAGGTGTACAATCTATAATGAAACCAATACGAATGCGAGAATAAATTTGTACTGAGAAGTCGAGAACTCCGAATACATTATCTAATAGATAAGGAAGGTAATTTTAAACCTTCGTAAGTAAAAACCTATGTACATAGTGCAATATACCCGAATCTAACGAATCTAAAAATAGACAAGAGAGAGATAACGAAAATTAACGTAGGTATACGTTAACATACTCCCCCCGAAATGAGGAAACCTCATTTCGAAAAAAAAATAAAAAACAAAAAAAATTTAATCCATAAAATAAATTTGAAAGAAAAAAAAAAAATTTAAATTAATTGATACAATAAAATAACTAATTAAACAAAAAAAAAAATTTTTTTTTACAATTTCTGTAGTGGACTGTATAAACTAATAACATCATTTCTCGAACTTAAAAGAAAAAATTGTATATCTATTACAACAAGAAAAAATGAGAATTATCAATAAAGTAACATTAATCCCAATCTTCATGCACTGGGAGTTTTACGACATTTTGTATCGAAGTCTTACGAATAGCGCCTGACGCTAATCTTACATCTAGATTACGAACTACCCCGGACTTATCCGGATATACCGCGACGACCAATCCGAGTGGCCACGAAAAAACGCCCTCGTTCGACGAAATTAAAACGACATCATTAACAGCTACATTTTTAAATTTTACCTTCCACTTCGTACGAATTCGAAGTTGGTTTATGTAATCCAATCGCCAAACTGACCAAAATGAATCTACTATTTTCGCCCATAAACGATAACGATCCTTAATCCTTATCTGAGAATTTTCAACGATAGGCAGTTCGGTAAGCGCAGTTCCTATCAAAAAATGAGCTGGGGTAACAGGCTCTACCGAATCGTTAATTTTACGATACGCGATCGGCCTCGAGTTCAAGATTCCTTCCACCTTTGTCGAGATTGTAAACAATTCCATAACAGATAAAGTTTGAGCACCAACAGCCTTCAAGAGCAATGCCTTACCAGACTTAATGGCAGCCTCCCACAGGCCGCCCTGATGAGGACTATGAGGTGCAATCGTACGCCAGTCTATAGCATGCTCAGCAATAAATCGATCGAGCTTATTCTGATTTAGGATATTCCGCGAACCAATGAAATTAGTTGCGTTGTCCGAATAAAGAATACGAGGATAACCACGTCTATTTACAAAACGTTCCAACGCATTTAAAAATGCTTCAGAAGTAAGATCCTCTACGATCTCAACGTGAACTGCTCTAATAACAAAACAAACGAAAAAAGCTAAATACATTTTGACATGTTTAACTGTACGATGGTTCGTACATTTTATCGAAATCGCTCCAGTAAGATCAACTCCAACAACGGAAAATGGCCTAGCTCTCTCCACACGAGATTTAGGAAGATCTGACATATATTGTTTAAGAGTTTCAGCTCGAATACGTGTACAACGTACACATCGAATCAACACCTTTTTAATAACCGACAACAGGTTTCCAACAACATAAAAACGACTACAAATTGCGCGCCAGAGAAATAACCGAGACACGTGATAATATTTAGCATGAATGTATTCAGTATATCTTTCAATAAAGATCGACTTAGCACTGCAAATAAGTGGACATTTGCAATCATAGGAAAACGCAGCAGCAGATAAACGGCCTGCATCACGCAACAATTTATTTGAATCTAAAAATACATTCAATGCGAATAATTTGCTAGATTTATCAAGCTCACCATTCGTAGAAAGAATACGATACTCGTTTTCAAAATGCTCCATTTGCACAAAATGAAAAATTTGTACAAAGGCTTCGTCACGTTCGGTGACTTTCAAGGGCATTACTTGGTCGATACCTTGTAATTTATGAAAGATAGGATTCGGCAAATTCTCATTAAGGGAATTTTTCCGATCTGCGATTCTACATTTTATATTTGAAATAAATCGACGAACAAATGAGAAAATTGACACAATTTTATACCAAGATGAATATCTCTTTATAAGTGATAAAACGATAGACGATTCTACAGTAATTAAATTCAAGCTCAAAACCTCAGTTTTTATTTCAGGAAGGTCTTTAATAGGCTCAAATTCGCAAGAAACCAATTCAAAAAAAGATTTATTGTCCATAAGCCAATCAGGACCCGAAATCCACAACGTACTATTCATAAAATTTTGAGCTGATATACCTCTGGTTGCAAGATCTGCTGGGTTCTGTGTACCCTCCACATAAAACCAACGTTGAACGTTCGTTAGAGAGGAAATCTTAATCACCCTATTCGCAACATATAATTTCAATTTCAAAGGATCCATTCTCAACCACGAAAGGACTACTTGAGAATCCGAAAAACAAAAAACATTCTCCTCTTTAACGTCAAATTCTATACGAACACGATTAACAATATTAGCGGCCAGCTCGGCTGCTAACAATTCGAGACGATGAATGTGCAACACTTTAATTGGCGCAACACGTACTCTTGCACATACAAACGAAACCTTTACACAACCAAAGCTATCAATCGAACGAAAATAAACGACAGTCGCATACGCTCTTATTGAGGCATCTGCGAAAACGATTAGCTGTCGACTAACGACATCATCACAAGAATCTCTCAGATACAAACATCGAGGAATAGAAAAATTTACTAAATATGCAAGCTCTTCACGATACGATAAAAATTCAGATTTCAATTCATTCGAAACGGGCTCATCCCACGAACGACCCTCTTTCCATAATTCTTGAAGAAGTAGCTTTGCTGTTACGGTTACAGGAGACAAAATACCCAAAATGTCGAATATCTTAGATACGTCACTAAGCATGACACGTTTAGTGATTACTTCAAGCAATTCATCGAGTTTTACGTTAACACTAAGAGTATCGTTCTCAGGTAACCAGATCAAACCTAACACATAAATAAACTCGCTACCGCCGATAACTTTAGTCTTCAATGGTTCGACTAATTTCTGATCTAGAGTAGCTAAAAAATCCGACGAATTACTTTGATATTTCATTAAATCGAAACCATATTTGCTTAAAGCAGAATGAACGATCTTTTGCAAATCGATCGCTTCCTGAAGATTACGACCACCAGTCATCCAATTATCCATATAAAAATCATTTTCGATAGATTTTGCCGCAATCGGATGAGACAATTCAATAAAACGCGCGACCTTTTGAAGACACTTTGTTGCTATGTAGGATGCAGGTCCTATACCATTAGTTAAAGTGTTTAACTCACCTATACAAATAGGTTCATCCACAGAATATCGATATAAAATATTTTGCAAATAACGATCATTGCGATTGATTAAAACAGATCGGTACATTCTAAAAATGTCCGCACAAAAGGCAACAATATGCTCTCGAAACCTAATAACGTTGGAAAATAAATCGCGTTGGATAACAGGACCATTCAACAAATGATCATTGAGTGAAGTGCCTGATTCGTCCTTGAAGGACGCATTAAAAACGATACGATAACTAATTCTACTTGG
>FIZV01042433.1:0-23076 GCA_900050545.1 Trionymus perrisii | reverse complement strand
AAAATGGGAAAAAATCTGCAAATCTTTAGGGTAAAAAATTTTTCAATTTTTTTTTTTTTTTTTTTTTTTTAAGAAAAACTTCCTGGATTTTTATCTAAACTTTTTTTGGTGTAGCTGTAGAAAAAATTTCAATTTCTTGCAGGACAACGTTAACTCTTTGAAAGAAAAAAAATCGTAATTTTTTTGACTAAAAAAATCAAAAGTTCTGTTTCTTAGAATAAAAAATATTCAATTTTTTTTTTTTTGGAGTAAGCGTAAAAAAAGAAGTTGAAAAATCTATCAATTTTTTTGTAATTTGAGTAAAAATATCTTATTTATGAGGAAAAACTATTTTATAAAATGTATCAATTAAAAAAAGAAAACTTTCAAATTCTTTCAAGAAAAATATGTCTGTTTTTTAAAACTAAAAATATTTTTTCAATTGTTTGGATAAAGAAATCTTTTAATTTTTTGTAGAAAAAAATTCCAAGTTGCTGGCCCTGATCAAGTTTTCAAACTGCATTTTATCTTAGTTTACCTTTTCTATTTCGTACGTAGTTTTCTTCATCTTCGAAATCAGTAGAAATACTCTCCGAAGTTGAACAAGCAGATGACGACAGTGAATTTACGCTTTGGTCTGTAGTCATAGTAGCTAGAAAAATAAGCAGAGTAAATTTTAATCATAAAATTCAAAAATAGGAAAATAAAAATGCATATTTTAAAAATATATACCATCTGTAGTTTCGGGAGAAATAACATTACTAGTGTGAGCGAAATTTTTTTCTTTTTGCTTCTGTCGACGACGTATGCGAATAATTCGCTTAAGTTGGTTGATTTCTTCGTCACTTTCCTCCATTATGTCGTCAACTACAGTCAATTGTTGGTTGAATTTCGCCTGTACATCAGATTGAAAAGTATAATTTGAGTTTACGTATCAATAATACCTGACTAGTTGTTTGGCTGTTCGCAGTACTTATCTATCCCAATTACCTGTTCCAATGCAGCAATTAAAGCTTCGGAAACGTGAAAATGTGCATTTTCCCTATCTAACTCAGCGTAATTATATGTAAAAACGCCAGAAGATAAAAAACTCATTATACTTTGTCCCGGAGACGGTTTGGTGAAGCTTCCAAAGGACATCGGTAAAGTTATATTGCCTCCATTTTCTATGAAGCTTTTCCTCCTCGTAAGTTTAGGTGAAGCACTGACTAAAGTTTTCGAGTCTTCTGAGCAGGTGCTAAGACTTTCATCATCTGACTCTTCCCATATACGAAATGGCAACTTGAAAAATGAAGATCTTCTTCGTCGTTTATGCTTGGGAGCATTTCTGTGATGTGTAACTTCTGCACCGGTACTTGACGTGTTACAAGAAGAGTCGGAGTAGCGACGCAATGCAGCGGGTAAAGTATTACTTTTCTCATTGGTCGCATTAATTTCTGGTTTATCGTATCTGACAGAAAAATAATCACCGTCAATGTTAGAGTAATAATACTCAAAATATAATTGGTAATTATTAAAATGACTAACCTGACTTTGAGTAAATCGTTAAGCAAGTCTTTATCATTATCCGTATTGTCTTCGGAAAACGAAGATTGCGAAAAGCTATTCCTGCGTAGTCGAGCAATACGGGCTACATTCTTCGAAAACGATATCCTGTACTTCTCTTTGTAATACATCAAGTATAGATCAGACGAGCTGAAATATTTTTTTAGAAGATTTTGTCTAATGAAGTGTTTAGTGTTTTGTTCGTCTAAAGACGCTTTGAAAGCCGAGTTAATGAATTTTTCATTCGGCAGTTTTAATGAAACAGCTTCAACAGACTCGCGAGTGCCATCCACATGATCAATCGGTTGAGATGATTGCTCAACAATTTCTTCAACGGCTTTCAAGGGTTTTTCCATTGTCCATGAAGTATCTTCGATTTTTGGATCAGGATACGATAAACTTCTTCTATGACTCGATTTTCTCTTCATATACTAAAAAAAAATGCCAACAGTCAAATTATGTCGAAAAAATCTAATAATAATAATGAATGAAAATTACCAAAGTCGAATCAATCTTCGCTAACAAAGAAATCTGACGTTGTTCTACGGCTTTTAAGCAAATTAAAGTAGCATCGCTATACTGACTCTGACGCAAATACGCAGTAGATTTATAGCACGATAGTAAATGCTCGTGATCTGATAGTAACCATGATAACTTTTCTGATAATGTACGATTTTCGATACTGTAAATTAACAGTTGCATGAATGCGTGAAATTTTTAAAGGTTAATTTAAAAATGTTTTCACTACTATACTGCTTTACCCTCGGTACAACCATGTTATAGCCTTATCATTAGTACGAATAGGTGAACGAATTGGAGTGCTGTGTATGCCTGTTCCTAAAAATGACGGTGAAGCAGCCAACGTAGGTTGTAGCCAACTCAAACCTTGAATGAACACCCATAAATCCGGTTCACCCTACAGTACGACAATATTGATTAAGTAGGCATTAATAAATTATGAAGTGAATATAAACTGAACAACATACGTTCTCTTTGAAAAATCTGAAACCGTGTTTGAACGTATCGACGATGACGATATGTAACCGATGCAGACTCTCGTGAACTTCCCATAGATTATCAGGATTACGAGATAATAAATTCTCTACAGCTATTTTCAGTTGATTCAAGAGGGTGCTATAGTTTTCTTCTCGATTGTCCATTATGAGCTGCAATTTTCGAAAAGAGTAATAATGCCAGAATGGCTGAAAAAATTCACTTCGTTTCATTCGAAAATTAAACCGAAACCAAATGAAACACTTACCAATAATTGTGAATTGTGAGTAGAACGAAGAATTAGCTCATTATTACTAGAGTGACTTATGGAAATGTCGAATTCACGTAATTAGTGTTCATTTCAGCAAAGTTACTTAATTATTTAGATTGATTGATGTTACGGCGAAGTAAAAATATTATATTTTATAAACACTTGGGTAAACTAATCATCAAAGAATGATAAAAATCCGATTTGGGGACTGCGGTGTGAGGGGGTGGTGTTGATTGCCCCCACTCCAAGCGTTGCCACTCCCCTCAAGAAATTGGGCTTTGTGAAAGTAGCAATACACGCTGGTTTTTTGGTTTTGGCCTTTTGGGTTTGTTTAGAGACGACCGTGTAATATCCATACTTTGTGTAAATCGGTGGTTCTTCCGTTCTTCCCTCGAGAGATCGAGAGATAATAAAACAATTTGGAACATTGAACTATTTGAAGTCGCTGTCCTACTGAACTGAAGTGTTTCTTTGAGTTTTCAAAGTTAATTTTGAATTTATTTGACGTTTAATTTGTTCATAAAGTCTTGTTCGGTTATCTCAAACTGAGTTTCAAGTGTCTTCATGTACGTGAATAGATCAAAATGCAAAGTGTCATCAATACTGTGAAAGGCACCGCTCTTGGGGTAGCTGAATATCTAACTCCTGTTTTAAAGGTATTTGTCAAAAATAGGTATAATCAATCTTTGTAAAAACTTCTGAGTCGCCATCAAAAGTCATTCGCGTCTTTTATAATTATTTCAAACATTTACTTCTGTTCATTTTCAGGAGTCAAAGTTTCGTGAGACAGGGGTTATAACCCCGGAAGAGTTTGTCATCGCAGGTGACCATTTGGTCCATCATTGTCCGACATGGCAGTGGGCCTGTGGAGATGAAAGTAAGGCTAAACCATATCTACCCTTGAGAAAACAATTCCTCGTAACCAGAAATGTACCATGTTCACGCCGTTGCAAACAAGTGAGTAACTTGTTGAGTCGACGTCAACACTAAGGTGTTTTTTCTTTCAACTACAATTTTGAATTGTTTTAGATGGAGTATAATGACGAACAAGAAAAAGTTATTGAACCCGATAGTGAAGGTGGTTGGGTTGATACTCATCATTACGACTTATCGGGTGATTTAGAAGAAAAAGTTTTAGAATTGACAATAGATTCGGCAGTAAGTGACACCATTCCATTAGTGAAAGCGATTCTCCAACTTCATCAATCTAATTCTAATGATTGAAAAATTTTCAGGAAGAACAATCAGATGAAGGAGTGTGTAAAAGAAACAACATTTTTGGTAACGAGGTAAATAATGAATCAAAACATGGTGATATCGATTCTAACACATGTAACAATGATGAAGACGACGATGATGATGAAGCTGTTGATATGGACGAATATGAAGAAAGTGGATTACTGGACGCCGAAGACGATGTAATTATCCATCCTTTTCATTCGTACTTGTACTAAATTATTACCCAATAATATCGTAATCTTATTTTACTTAATTAGTTGCCATAATTATCTTACTATCGTTTTTTTTAACATCTTCTAAATTGTTATAATTAATGTATGCATATTTTTAAAATTTCAGTCAAGGTGACGTAAACACATGTACAACGATTAATTTTACATGATTGTGTTACAGACGACCGTTGATATCAGACAAACACTTACAAACAAAAAAGAAAATGCAGTAGAAGGCGAAATAGTAAAAACACGTACCTATGATTTACACATAACGTATGACAAATATTACCAAACGCCTCGATTATGGATTTATGGTTATGACGAGGTAGTTCAACTTTATTCTACGTAGTAAAATTCATCCTTGGATGTGTACCGTGCTAAATTTGACAAATGATTAGCGCGAAATTATTAGAGTGTACTTGAAAATATTCCGTAGGAGCTTTTAAATTTATGGCGATGATTTATTTCAGAATCATAAACCGCTAAGCGTTCAGCAAATGTACGATGATGTAAGTCAAGATCACGCAAAAAAGACTGTAACGATGGAATCTCATCCACATATACCCGGTCCACCAATGGCTTCAGTACATCCTTGCAGGTTAATAGCGATTTGTTATATACTTCATGTTTAACGTACAATTCAATATTTTCCTTTGAAATACAGGCATGCAGAAGTTATGAAAAAATTGATCAACACTGTGTTAGAAGGAGGTGGCGAATTAGGCGTTCATATGTATTTGATAATATTTTTGAAATTCGTGCAATCTGTCATACCTACGATTGAGTATGATTTCACGCAGAACTTTGCTCTGTAATTTTTATTTAATGATCAGGTAATCTCGAAAATAAACTTATTTCATTTAAAACCAATTGTACGCTTTTTAAATTTCATTTTTTATTTCCATGTTTTGCTATCATCTTGTACTGTTATTTAAAACGTAAGTACTAAACCATCTGAAGTGTATTAATAAAATCATTTGTATTGTTATCCATATTAGTTTCTCTATCACGAATTGAATCGCATTTGAATGTGTACTTATCTACCGCACCACACCGAAATAAGCTCATGTTGCCTAATGATCCACTTGAAAATTCTTTAGCGAGATAAAATTATCGTTGAAAAAGAAAATGTAATGCTACAACAAGGTAAATACTCCTAACAAGCCATCAGCTATTCGCTTATAGCAAACGGTTTTTTTGTGAGTTTATTTTTCCATTTAAAACTTATTTCACAAAGTTTATTCTGAGTGAACAATTATTCGGTTAAATTTATTTTTCTGAATTTTTTATAGTCAATTATACTTTTTAACATAGCATTTTTTCTTTCTCAGTTGAAGAAATTTTTCAAAAATTTAATGATAAATTATTTTAAAGATTTTTTGGCTTTATTTTTTCAAAAAAAATCGTAATTTTTTATTATTATTCTTTGAAATGATGACTTAATCGTGACCATAACATGATTGAAGTGTTGTAAACTTTATTGAACTTTGTTCCCATTATAAGGAAAATAATCGAAAGATTTTACATCTCGTTTTCGATGCGCATGATTTGTTTGTTGACATGGCAAGAAAAGAACGGAGTTCCTTTATTGATGAACTATTTCCTCACTGGAAATATAAATCTATTCTGTTATCTGTGAATTTTTCTCGAATATCAATACGTACCTCCTTGAATAGTAATGCAGGATATCAGTTTTGAACCTGTCATGATGATAAACTTCTATATGCAACGAAATGGTATTTCTATACACATTTCCTGTAATATTGATACGAGATATCGAAGAAATTTAATGACAGCTTCCGAGATCTGTATTACTTCTACCGCATCACGTAAGTGGTGAAGGCAGCCTATTAAGACTTGTATAATTATGAAAGAACAAGACTTGAAAATCTCCGAAATAAATTTGAAATTTAGTCTGTAACTTCAACACTTTCCTAACGAATTTTGATGAAGCCTTTTAAACGTTGCCATAATTTCACTTTTGAAAAAATTCAACGACCTTATAAAAGTTATAATCAGTGAGATAAGATGCAGAATGTATTAATTAACCTGTATTCGAATTTGATTCGTTACTCATAAAAACAACGATTGAGAAAGAGAATTAAAAAAAAAATTAACAAGCGATTTTTTTAAAACTGAAAAAAAAAACAACCGTCACATAATAAATATTAATAAAATAAAATAAAATACATTCCGCTGAAAAAATTCATTAATGAATTATTTTTCGAAAATTCAAACTTGAAAAGTGTATAATAAATTTTCTCTAAAACGCAGTTGAATACTCTTTACAAAAGCATTGCAAAACAATAATAGAAAAAAAAAATTGAAAATACTGTGTAACTTACAAAATAGATGAGAAATAAATAACGTCGTTGCATCAGAACGAAGATCATTACGACAAGAAACTGAGTACGGGAGCTCGAATTTGAAACAGCGAATATCAACTTGTACCTTAAGAAAGAATAAAATTTGCTATTCTATTTCAACTTGCGTAAGCTTGTGTACTGCTTTAATTTCTCATCACTAGCGTCTTTTCTGCGAGTTTGATGTTCAAGAATGATGGGTTGAATAACGCTGATGAGACGTTTCTTCAATTCACCAGTCAGCATCTCACCACTCGAATATTTCTGTAAAATACATAATCTTAAAAATTTTGCCATTCAACTTCATTTCTGGGAATTACAATCACTTAATCATAAGTGTTTTTCATTCAATACGAATTATTCGTAAAATATCAAACTAAATCAGATAACTTAATTGATTCAAATACGATTACTTTTTAAATCGTAATAAACTAATTGAATAATATTTACTTTTCCTATTTCCGCCAATTCGTCATCATTTTCTAAGAAAAATTTTAGATACTGATATGATACATCAACGGAGCAATCTCCACCTTTTGCTCGGTGCTCTTCAATTGTAGCTTGGCCACCGGAAAATGCGTATTTATTAACCTAAAGCAAACATTTACGAATAAATTATACGATTTTAAGAAACATTTCCAAAAATTATAATTTACTTACCTTATTAGCAATTTGTTTGGGCGTATCTGTCATAAATATAGCAGAGTTATCCTCACTAGCAGACATTTTAGTCATAGCTCCTTGAAGAGCTGGGAAAAATACTGAATGTACTAACGCGGGCTTTGGAAAACCAAGCCGAGGTGCGACATCTCTTGTCATTCTAAAATAAGGGTCCTTAAAAATACAAAAATAGGTTTTAATCATTACTAGAATACGTGAAAAAATAAAACATGAGTTGAAATTCATACTTGATCAATCGCGCAGGGAATCAAACAAGGAACTTTAGCTTCTTCCCCAAATATGAAGGGAAAGGATGACGATAAAGCAGGAGCTGCTTGGAATGGGGGGAAACTGATTTTTCCAATATGATCACTGTCTGTTAAACCAAAAATACCTTTGATTTGATTGAAAGTTACGCATTTACTGATTTTCGATATATTCTCATAAAAAGCACCACATTGTCTGCAATTAAATCATGAGACATCTAATGAATAAGGTTTTAACTGAATGAAAAGCAACCAAGAGTACAAAAAGTAATTGCAAACTTACCCCATGTAAGTAAAATTGGTGAAAATGAACGTTTTGTCAGGATTGAATCCGCAAGCAATGATATCTTTGGCATTTTCAAAAGCTAACTTCTTAGTTTCTTCTATTTTAAAATCTTTCCAGTAAAATTTTTCGTCGTCAGTCAATTGAATTATCACGGGTACATCAAATACGTCTTGTAACCATCTGGAAAAAACGTAACACAATTACACGTGTGTTTTGATGACGTTATGACCTTAATCTTTGATCGACTGACTTTGTAAATATAAACGGTATCATATGACCAAGGTGCAACGCTTGTGACGAAGGACCTCTACCCGTATACAAATAAAATGGTTTTCCTTGTTCATATGCATTGAGTATTTGATGTAAATCCCGATGTGAAAAGAAAATCTTTCTGCGCAGAAAATGATGTGCCTTATGACCGGTAACTTTTTCAAACCGAGCTATCAACTCGTCATCGATTTTAGACGAACCAAATCTTTCTGTAAAGCAGAAATTAGAAATTAGGTAATGACGAGGTAGAAAATTAAGTATAATTTCAAAGCTACAGTACTGACTGATCAATTTATCGTAATCTACTCCTGTAGCAGAGGTGCTGGACACTTCCCAAGGATTCACTATATCTTCGTTAATATCGACGCCGTTCATTTTATCTGTCACTTCTTCAGTTTTTGACTCCATTCTATATTATAAGATTAGCACGTCACACCATTTAAAGGGAAAACAACACAACACAAAGATGTACCGAAATAGCAGCAGAGACAAATGATGAAATTTCAATCACCACGTTGTTATCACCAGAGAGTCATGATATCATATCGATGTATCGATACCAGTATCGATACGCACATCGATCTAACCTAACCTACAGTCCTACACGGCTATCAAAAAACTAACAGCTTAAACACCAAAATTTCTCGAGATGCTGATTGGCTCATTTTGAAATGACATCTTTCATGCAGCCAATAAACAAACAAAATTTCTAATCAGTGCTCTCGCATAATGCACAAAAAATAAATAAATTACATCCTTCCCAAAATCGAACTTTTGGGAATGGAAAAAAACACTGTTGAAATCATTCTAGTTATTTAAGCCTAAATAAACTTTCCGGTAATAAAATATAAAACTAATACAGTCATAAGTTAAATATTTACACAGTACTCACGTCAATGTATTTGACTACTGAACGAAATTAGAAAAAAGCAAAATAGTAATCAAACTTTTATGAAAACTTCGGTGTTTTTTTATTTTTGATAGTGCAGTGATTATCTGTTATCAGTTAGACGTTTTTACTCAATCGTACGGTGTCATTAAAATTAACGGAAGTTGTTTAATCAGCTAAATTCTTCATTTAATGTTATTTTAACTATGTGTCAATAATAAATTAACCTAAAATGGCTGCGTTAATTAACCCTGGAAGCAGTACAGGATCTGGAAATGATAGACAATTTTCCAATAAAAAATTGGTTTTAATTGCGAAACTGGAAGGATGCGGTGATGATATCAATCAAGCAATATTAATTCCAAACGTCGAAGGCGTTATTAGTGCTTCAAATGATAAGTAGGTGCCTAAAATTTATTTTGAAATCGTAATGAAATTTGAAGTTCTCCTACTCATGTCATATTTTTCACAGAACTGTTAGAGTATGGTTGAAAAGAGACTCCGGACAATATTGGCCGAGCATTTGTACTTATTTAAATTCTGCCGCTACCTGTCTTTACTATCATAACGAAAGTAGGCATTTGTTCGTTGGTTTAGAAAGCGGTATAATAATTGTGAGTATTTTCAAGATGAAACACATTTTTAGAACGCCTCTAATTTAAATTTGTTCCCTTAGGAATTCAATGTATCTGACGATTTCAACCGTTTAACTCAGATTAGAGATATTCAAGCACACCAATCTAGAGTCACAGCAGTGTATTACAATGCTAAAGCTGATTGGGTTATTAGTATAGGTCGCGATAAAGTACTCCAGTATTATAATTTTCAATCTGGAAAACCCATCAACAGTTACATTTCCAATGCCTGGTGCACTGCTCTAGCGTATCCTTTTCAACTGCAACAATTACTTTTTAAATAAGGCGTTGAAAGTGAGAATATTTTCCTCAGCTAAAGTTTTAGTTTTGATTCAGAATCGAATCATGGATTTATCGGCGACTACTCCGGCCAAATCACTATGTTAAAATTAGATAATATTGGTGTTAAGGTTATCACTACCTTGAAAGGGCATTCGGGTAGTATTCGCACTTTAACGTGGGATATCAGCAGTCGACAATTGTTTTCTGGTAGTTTCGATCAATCTGTAGTTGCCTGGGATATAGGAGGACAGCAAGGAACGGCTTATGAATTACAAGGGCACAAGTAATCCTCTTAAATTATATTTTTAGACTGATACTATTGACCAACGAATAGAATTTTAAATCTTGATAATTTATAGGAACAAAGTAACCGCTATTTGCTATGCCCCTCAAAAGCGTATTTTGGTATCGGGAGGCGAAGATAGCGTAATCATATTTTGGGATATGCGTGTCAGAAGAGAAGAAGTAGGCATTATTGAATCAACGTGAATACCCAATTTCTTATTAGATACCTACGGATTATCGATTTATTAATTTCCAGACGCCTTCGTGGGTTGAGTCAGACACTTGCCAACTATGCAGTCGTCCATTCTTCTGGAACGTTCGAGCCATGATGGATCAAAAGCAATTCGGTTTACGTCAGCATCATTGTCGCGGCTGTGGACGAGCTGTTTGTGACAAATGCAGCGAAAATCGTTTAGTCATTCCTGTTATGGGCTTCGAATCGCCGGTTCGAGTTTGCGACACTTGCTTCACTCACAGAAAGGATGCCGAGTAAGATATCTCTTTTTAATTACTTAAAAATGCAAAATCATTTTTACGTAAAATGTTTGCATTATTTACAGTGTGACGTCTTTAGCATCATTCCATGATGCTAAACATAGTATAGTTTTTATGGATCTCGATGAGCCAAAAAAGAAACTTCTTACTGTTGGTCAAGATCGAATTATCAAAATATGGGACACGTCTGTGCTATTGTAGAGGAACTCATACATTGTACTCTTTTTGTTAAGTATTTTCATGTTGGATATATTTTCTTCTGTCGTTTTCCTAATAATTTAGATCGTATTTATTTATTTATTTATCTTCTTTTTTTACTTGGGGAATGGCGCATTCACTTTAAACGGTACAATGCGTTAACTACACATTCTACTTCTAATTTATGTGATGTTTAAAATAGAAAATTTTACATTACTAAATGTCATTGTTGGATAAACGTAATACATACAGTAAAACTAATTAATAACGGATATTTGCCTGTTTATTATTGAATGAATTGATTGTTTTTCGGTTAAACAGATACGTTCGAGACATTTTTAATAATTCACTAATGAAAAAATGAACAGTTCATTTCATTAAAAATAAATTATAACGCAGGAACGGGTTGGATACTCAATAAATTGAGCCCATTGGTGAATACTTGATGAACTGCTTTAATCAAATATATTCTCGCTACGATAATTGAAAACAGCTGAGGTCGATTGTGCTGTAAAAAAAATTAATAAGATTTAATTTGTAAAAACTGAATGGATTTCCGGCTAACTTACCAGAAGTATTTTCGTACTCCTGTAATAGGAGCTGACTGTGCGAGACATGTTGTGTAAGAAATTATACAACAAATAAGGAGCAAATTGTCCTTCTTTAATATTTTTTACAGTATTTAGCACGACGTTGGGAAATTGTAATAAGTAATTGAAAAGAATGATCCACTCTTTCTAAAAAAAAAAAGTATACATAATTATACACAAATGAATTCGTTTTTTAAAATTCCTAACAAGACGTCAAATGAGTAGGAAATTATTATTTCTACCTCTTCTTTAAGAACACTGAAATCCACTGAATCAATTGGTGGTAACTGGGGGTAGTATTTGTTTTGAACTCTATCTTCATACTCGTGAATTATAGCGTTCAGTCTCGAATAATTATACATAATAAAGATAGCAGTACCTATCACAAGTATTCATTTGATACGGTAAAATTCAACCAATAAACACTAGAAACTGTACTAGAACTCATAAAATTTGTACCATCGAAATCTTCCAAAACTGAACTAAAATTCATTACAACTGGGCTATTGATTTTGACGTGTAATAAGTTGAACTTCAGAAGAGCGTCAGTCAATAATACGGTAACGTGTTGCAAAAGTTTATCGCGATCTTTCATTTCTTCCATAAGTATTTTATTTTTTATGCTAAAAAAATTGAAGCATTCGTTCAAGAGTTGATTCATTCAATAAAAGTTCTAGGTATAAGTAATAACAATAACCTTCTACCTTCTGTATTCGGATACAGTAATGTTTATTTCTTTTGCTTTAGTTTCTGCATTTTGGACGACTCCACATAAAACGAGGCGGCATTGACTGTCACTTACAGAACCATTTGATTTATGAGTAAAATGCAATTTTTGATTGCATTGATTGTTTTCTACTACAGTGAAGCCAACTGCTAATGCCAAGTTCTTAGCAGTTTCTACTAGAAAATTTACTCTAAAATTGGTGAGATCATCTAAAGAAGTTTCTTCATCACAGATAAAATTAATCTCCTTCATAAAAAAAAATAATTTGAAAATAGAATTATTTGCTTAGTAAAAATATGTTCCTATCGGTACTTGCTTTCTAGTACATACTTCTGTGCTGAATTGCGAAGTACAGCCATACTCGGCAGACATAAAATGAATTTGCTGAATACATTTTGTGAATATATCTGCTCTGTCTAATGAAACCAGTATACGATTTTTTTGTACTTGGAAGCTTTGGATCGGTGATTCCGAATTTTTTGAAACACCGTTCAACGTTAGTAGATCTTCCTAAAATAAATTAGATATAAGAGTTGTTAATTTCGAATAAGTTGTTAAATTAGCCTGCTTCACTCACTTCGTCGACTCCGTTATTCGTAAAAATTACGAAATCCCCATCAGATACACGTTGGGAAGTTTTGATCACATGAGAACCCGGCTTGGAAATTTCAATTGATTTCATACATTCTATAAGGGATTTTTGAAGACGAGAGAAGATATCTGTTTCCATTCTAAAGGATTTACCAGTTTGTAGTCCTTTTCAAATTCCATTCATAAAATTCACGTTCTCGTTGTTTTGAAGTTGAATCTTGAATGTGTTGAACTCATAGTTGAACTGATAATTATGAGAAAGAAACAAAAGAATGATAAGAGAACCAAAACATAAAATCGAATAAGTTCGGTTAACTTCGGTTTATTTTCGGAATGAACGATTTTTTTACCTAGCTATTTTTGCAAAAATGCAAAACCTTGCAAAACTCAGCAAAATTTTAATAAAATTTTCATTTTATTTTTTATTATTTTTTCGAAGTTATTGTCAATTTGTCATTGACCTTCACTCGAATTCGAAAAAAATATATAAGTATGACAGAAAAAGAATAATTGAATTGAAATATGCAACTGCAACGTATGCAACAATGTACTGGTTTATTCAATTTTATTTTTGCTATAAACACATAAAAATATTAATTAAAAAATAACAAAACATAAGTAAATTCTTTTCTGGAAATTTTTAACGATGTAATGAGTCTATAAGGTAACGAAAATCTGCACATCTACATTGAATATCAGATTATCAAAGATCAGGTACCTAAAGCTATATTTTCTATGACAAAGAAGGAATGTAGGTATTACATATTTGTGAAAAATCTAAACTAGCAACAATCAATTACGAACATCTTTTCGTTTTTACAGTAAATTAATAACTTGCCCCATGATTAATATATTTGTCATGGAAAATGGCAATAGCGTGTAAAACTGCAAACGCTAAGCGTTTTAAAAGAATTCTTTCTTCCAGTCTAGTACAGTCTAGGTACAACTCAGTAATAATTTTTCAAACTGAAGTTTCGTCATCACATTTCGTTCCATTGAATACGTACGTTGTTACAGTTTTATAGTCTGGATGTATCTAAAATTCAAATACATAAAATTGGTTTAAAATTGAGCAACAAAAATAAATTCCATGTACATAGATAAATAAAGCTATTCAAATTGATTTATAATATTATGCTGATATAGATTTCAGTGCATTCATATCTACGTACATTCTTTATTCATGCCTACCTAGTACCTACGTAGTACGTACGAGTACAATCAATTTCTGTACAAACGTCGTTATGTTTTTCAGTTAAAGAATTATTCAAAGAGCTAAATTTAAAACAAATTCAATAAGCATTTAATTCACCTGCTTGCCGATTTTCAATTGCTCTAAAAAAGACACCACCACATTAAAAGGAAAAGCTTAATATTTTTTTTGAGATCAAAAAATAAATAGGTAAGGTACGTTTCATTTAATTTTTTCAGAAATGTGATGTACTGTGCGTGCAGAAACATGCAATACCTATCAAGTAGTCGTAGGTATACTGAGATTTTCATAATTTTACAAAATAACTAAGTAGGTAGTAGGTCTACAGGGTGTCTAGGATTATCGAGCACCTCTATCGTTACTTTCGAGCAAATCTTAGCACATTTTGTATTAGTGGTAACATTGTATGCATTTGATTAAATGTGAACAGTGTTACCAACTCATCAAAGATAGGTAACCTAGGATGCTCGATATTCTAAGACACCCTGTAGGTTTAGGTACATATAGTTATAGGTAAATAAAATGAAGCTTTAATAAAATTGAAAAACGACTAAAAAAATTCGCTTTTAGTCCGTATTTCAATTTTCATTCGAGAAATAAAATAAATAGGTATGCTGTTAATCGGTTAAGAAAAATAATAATAAATCATAGGTCAATTAACTAAGTAGATAAAAAATGTTCGCTATCTCTATTAGACAGTGACATCTTAAGAAAGAATATTAAATAAAAAATAAATTTTCAAAAGTTACTAAAAGACTTATGTGAAGGAACAGATGAAGCTCGAACTTGCGATACTGGGCATGTGATTAGCCTACTTACAATAATGTGTATATGTTACTAATGCCGTGTGGGACTGATGTTAGGAGGTGTAGGGGGGATAGTCCCCACCTTTATTGTTAAGCCTTCGTCCTCTTCTTCTTCAGTCATCGTAGATAGTTGGTGTTTTTCATCTTCGCAAATTACATCTTTTTTATAATAAGATTTTTTCTGCGTTTTTGACCTGAAAAAAAATACCATTTTTTAAAAATTTATGTGCAATTTATTTTTTGGTTAAAATTGAATTTAAGTACATTGTCACTGTGCCAGGTACATTTTTACGATCATTTTTGCCATTTTCGTAATTCACCTGTTTCCAGATACCAGTTTTGTTAACTTCTTCTGAGATATTTATCGAAGATAAAGGAATTTTCATAATATTTCCGTTTACTAGAGGTATTTGTAAATTACCAGAAGATGGAGCAAAATCGATTGGTTTTTCTTCCTATAAAATAACTCATTAGTTAGACATTTTGTACTTTTCCATTTAATTCTTAAGGCGAATGAAATAGGTAGGTACGACTACGCAGTACGTACAGCATCTCCTAAACGTAATTCTTCTTCAGTTCGCTTAATTGTCTCGGGCATGATGTCGTCCAATATTTTCAATTCTCTTTGGGTAAATACCCAATCCAAGGCTTTTCGTAATCCTATCATTACAACTAACTGCAAATCATAAATAAAATTTAACCTTTGGTTAACAAATGTAATTTCTTCAGTACGAAAACGGAATATTACCATTAAAGGAAATAGAATTGACGTTGATTTCACCGATTTAATTATCCAAAGAATTATTAGACAGACCATCTGAATGACTGTGAATAAATGGACTCTTTTCAGTGGTACCTAGACCGAATAAAAAATTTAAAAATATCAAGAATTTTCCAGTACGTACATAAATTTTGAAATTTTGAATGTAAAAGTTGTTGACCATGAGAGGTATGTTACGTACTTAATGAAATGAGTAAACTTTTCGAATATCATTAAGTTAAGGTAGGTACCTGTCTTAGGAACATATGATCAGGTTGATACTTCGCCGGCATAAATATAATTAAAATTCGATCAAAAAATTGTAGGCCTTTAAGCGAAGCTGCGCCCATGTACAAAAATACTCCATACAATACAGGCATCGGAATGTGGCGTAAAATAGGAGTAATTAAGACAGACAAGCCAATCATAGTAAAAATCAACACATGAGTAACTCTTTGTTCTCTGAAAGGTAAAAAAAAATGTCAAAGAATTAAAAACGTTTGTTCAAAACGTCAAGTGTAAACAAATTAAGCAGGTGTATAAAAAGTCAACACACCGAACACCTAAAAATCGAGGTTTTTCGCCAGGTGCTGCACATTCCGACTCCAACTTCAGCGAATTTACGTGATTAATCGATAGTACAGTAGCTGCCACAAACCAAGGGATCCCCATAATAGAACATATTATTATGAGCACCGCTAAAACGAATAAGTCTAAATGATATCCACAGCCTTTCTGCAATTTAATTTTAATTTTAATTTCAGCAAATTAGAAAAACAATTGATTAATAAGAATCCTGATGAAACCTACTTTTAATTTATTTTCCTTCCTATTCACAATAACGGCGGTAATTTGTTGATCCATGAATATTAATATAGTTCCGAGAAGTGCGGGAAGTACGGCAAGCCCACATGACCATATCGGATTAGAACTAAAAGGAGATATTAACCAGCCACGAGTGGTGTGAGAGGTAGGTTTAAACTCTCGAGGAACCTAGAATAATTAATCGCGTATTAAAACAAGCGTTAGTCGTATTTTGTTATAAGTTCGTCGATGAAAGTGGAATTAATCACATCTAATTTAGGAGTTTTAACGCCCACGGCGAGGTCCAGAATAGACATACTGAATATCGCAATAATGACGGCAAAATCGCTGACGAATTGTCGAACCTATAAAATAGAAGGTATAAATTCAATTCTTTGTAACAATCTTAACGTTGCAAAGTGAGTTGTACTTATTCCTACCTTCGAAGAGAAAAATAGTGCGTTTTTGAAATCTTTCAATTGAACAGAAATTATAAATGTCCCGCAGAATAAAATTATCGACATCAGGAAGACATCAGGGACGTAGGTAGCCGGATCACAAGCCTGCCCCGACCATGTACCATTCCAAGACTTGCAAGCATCTTTATCCAATGAAGTCCAATTGACACTTTCTGCAATATCAGGTAAATATTGCGAATCTTCCGGAGGGAAACATAGGCATTCTGCTGTGTGATCGTGATGTTTCGAGTTGATAGGATATTTTTTTCCAATTAAGGCAACGTTTTCTATGGCCTAACAGAAACAATGATTCATTTAATACATGATAAATATCTTGGCCACTGTGTGGTTTATAATTCTACTTACCTTATAAATAAAAATAAATGCAATAAGTGTGGCAAAATTTTCTTCTGTAAATCGTGTAATGTAGCAAACAAATGCGCTTGCGTCTAAGGCTACCAGCGTCATCAAAATGCACCCAACCCAAAGACCAATCCATAATCTGAATGATAAATAATCCCATTTTCGATCCCTAAAACAGATTTTTGAACATTTTCCAGTCATAAATGACCAGAATTATACCTGCAAAGTAAATAAGAGAGCTAAATACTTACGCGCAGAAATCATATACAATTTGTTCAAAAACTAAAACAGGTCCGGTGGATCCCAGAATAGTCAATGGCTGACCGGAAAACAATCCATAACCGATACCGCAAACAAATCCAGACACCAGCGATTCCATAGCAGCCATTTGCTTATGCGTGGCATCGCTCAATAAACCTCCAAAAGTTATAATTGGCGAAAGACAAGCGAAGTATAAAAATATCCAAGAGGCGACGCATTGTAAAGCTAAAGCATCCGTAAAATCTGATTTATACCTGTATAAATCACAATTATGCATATTTACATTTTTATCACGTTGATCATTCAACGAATGACGCGAAAAATGACGCGAAGACGTATCTACTACTTACCAGGGTAATTTTCTTTTCACGTCATTAATCAATCCACCAAACAACACTCCTGTCCTAGACAAGCCCGACTCTTCTCGTAGCTTTTGTTCATCAACTTCATTGTCCATATCTTCTTTAATCTTCTCCGAATGTCTTTTTCTAACATCCTAAAAATCAAATGCATTAGTTATGGAATATTTCATTTGTATGTATATTAAACGATGTGAGTAGGTATTTACCTGAGGAATAGCAGCTGGAGGTTCAATTCTAATGGACGGATCCCATTCCCCAGGAGGAAGTACAGTCACAGCGTCTAAAAATTCATCAATAGCCGCAAGTAAATGGTTACGATTCCGTGCTTTATAAGCTACCTCGTGAAATATCTCATCTGACATTAATGTCGCCATCGAACGACCAACTTCATGATAATCTAATCCCTGAAAAATGATCGTTATTTTGGTTAAAATTCTGCATGAGTAATTCGGTCGAATTTCACTTTCTACAGTTACCTTAGGGCCTAACAATATATAAATAAAACGAGACGGAATATGTACTTCCGTCAAATCACTCAGGAACACCGCTTCCGAAAGTCTAACAAATGCAGAAATTGGTTTCTCTAAGAAATCAACTTGACCAACAAGAATACTCGAGGCTTCGGCACCGGCAGGAATTTTACGCATGAAGTGCGTATTCCCCTGAAAAAGATATAGGTGTGAATAATAATGAAGAGCTCTATTCGTATTTGGAAACATATTACACATCGTTATCGATTTAGAACTCACTTTGTGATCAGGATTTAAATCACCGTAACTGTGTATTCTAGGCATTCCAACGTATCCCAATTTTTCATTTTCTGTAGTACTGATGGCACCTGAAGAATAAATGGAATTTTAATCGACGATATAAATATGAACCTAGACGTTTTTGAGTTGAATCGCATAATTTAAGAGGTTGAATGAAAGTAAGTTTTAAGAAAAAATAAAAAATCTCATTTAATTTAAGAATTACAGTAAGTAGATACGAGTACAGGCTATAGGTTCTCTTTGTTATCAATAGAAGCAATCGGTTATCATTCGAAGTTGGTTGATAAGCTAGGGTGCGAAAAACCATTCAACGCAATTTATATCTAACCATGTTAAGTAATCTGTAAAGAAGCCGTGAAAGATTTAATTTAGTTATTATTGGTGATTGTGACATGAGTGTTTTAATGGAAGCATTAGATTCTGAAGATGAGCACCCACAACTTCAATACCTACTAGGAAAATGTGAGTATTTTCATTGACACTGGTATATTTAGTGCTTAGTTCTCAGGATACATCCAAGATACCATGTGAAATTGTGAAACCCCCGTTCCAATCAATCATATTGAATTGATCAGATAGATTTCTAATTATTGATACATGAAATTGACACTTACATAGATAGATATTCTTACATAAAAGTAAAACCTTCGCATCAGATAACGGTCTAATGTTATCTTCAATGTTGAGTGGTAACTACCTTCTGATAGATATAAATAATAGACTTGTATGATTGATAAGTATAGGTAAAGGTGGAACAAGATACGTAGAAAAGTTGCTGTAGTGCACAAAAAATAAGCTAAAAATCTACTGTAGGTATATCTTTCTCATTAGTCCAGTAAATGATGATCAAATCTAAACAGGAAGGGACAAGAGACCTTCATTCAGAAAACTTCGTCAGTGGTTATTGGTTTAGGCCGGTAAATGTCTTCCAATATTGAGAATTTATGATGAGTGAATTTTTGATTGAATGTTCTGAAAAAAATCCTGTGAATATTGCATAGTTTTATACATTCATGAAATCATTTTCGTTGTGAGATCTCCAGACTCTTGGGGAGTACGCCGCCGTTAAAAACACATACTGCATGCATATCATTTGTTACGTTTTTTATAGGTAGTGTTTAATTCGAATTACGTTTTTGATTATTAGGGTCTTTCAATACCTCTTAAAGAGTTTACTTCAAGACTTGGGATCAGGAGGAGGCGACGGTAGTCCCTAATCAAAAAAGTAAGCGAATCGATTCACTTTTCTTATTTGGATTCCCTCTATGTTAAATGTTCATCATTTATTGGACTACATCTTGGACCTAATCAAACTGATTGTTTTCCACCGAAAGACTCTAAAACTACAATACCTTTCAAGCTAAAGACGAAATACACAGAATTACCCAACAAAACACGATAACTACAAAATACTCAGTTTTTTACACAGTGGATTCTCGTGCAACTTAACTTACTACCTACTCGTATATACCTTTTATGGTCTTTCTTCTACCATGCCACGTACTACTTCTCCTACTTTGAAAATCTGCGGCAGGAATTCATTTATGAAATTTCAAAAATTAAATGGTAAATTTTTTGGAATGTCTAATGCGTGTAAATTATGGTTACAGGAGGTAGTTATTTCCTATTAAGCTCAATGCAGATATTTAATTGATGATCAATTTTCGACAAACGCGGGTATCAAGGTACATCTCTAGTAGGTCTATAAGGTATACTCATTAAATTTATGCAAGTACACATAAACACGTTATTATAGCAAATAGCATAAACTTAATTAACCCTACCAGTAGGCGCAGGTGTTAAAAATCTTCCGAGACTTTGAACAGGCACCAGTGTAGGAGCTGAATGAGTCTCTTCCACTGTAAAAAGCAATTTGTGCGAATAGGTTATGAGTGCTATGTTAATTAATTATAGGTTTGCTTTGATTAAAAAAAACTTCTGTCTTCTCATGTTAATCGAGCCTAGTCAGAGATTTACTCGAACGGAATTTTTATCACAATTAAAACACATAATTCTTAATCAAGTCAGCCATTTGAAATTTATTGCGCTGTGAAAAAAATGTAGGTAGATTTATTCTATTCCAAAAAATACGTGGATTTGTATTTGTATAGCTCTTTCCTTGAAAATAACTTATTCCTTTTAAAGACAACTTTAGACTATTTGTGTACCACCAACAGCTTCAAAATTGCCTACCTATTAAACATACACGTCATGCTTCACTTTATACTAACACGCTGTAGACATATATTTTTTAAATAGCTTTACCCTTATACTCGATAAAGGGTGAATTTTATACGCAGTCGACAAAATAAACACGATTCCCGAAATTAACTACTGTTCGCGTTGAAAATGAACAACGAGATGTTCAAATACGAGCTATGCTCGTTCGGAAAAAAATATTGAAAAATTTGCTCTTTCGAACCTCGCTTAAAGGCGTAATAGTTATAATTAAACTCGGAGAAAAATACGAACTCCGTTCGAATATCTCATTTACGATTTTTTTTCCAACCAAAGAAGTGAATGAAAAAATTGAATTAAATTCTACCGCCGATGTATTGGTCTCTTTTGTGTAAATAAAAATCAGCCTTTTCGTCATTCAATTCACAAGCAAAATGTGCGCTCTTTTTGTAAAGCGTTAAATTATGTATATTCATTTATGTTGTACGAATTCATCAACGAGGGAATTTTTTTTACATTTTTTCGATTCTAGTATTTATCCTTCATTTTTTCCAAATAATGTTCAAAACGTACGCCTGTGTTATCAGTAATGCACTATTGCACTCATTAAAATAATGCAAAAGAAGCAAGTTACGGATTAAAAAAGTAATTTAGAAGTCATCGAGGTAATATTCGTTTAAAGCACCTAATCGAATCGTTGGTCGAATATACCTATGGCTTTTATCAAATTTATATAAACTTACTCTTCGATGATGAATGACTTTTACCAATTTCAGCCAACGAGCGTATAATGGGTAACTTAGACATATTATTATCTTTTCTTCTCTCGTGCTGATGCCTATGCCTTTGTAATAAAGTTTCTTTAATCTGAAATTTCAATATTATATGAATATATTATTATTTCTCAGCCGACACGAGGCAGTATCGAGTTAATAATGTCAAGCTGGTATGAAATTAATATCATACCTAAACCTACCTATATTGATTGTATAATGGGATATTGTACAATATGTTTAAAATGTCAACGTGGAAAGGTTTTTATGAAAATTTTCTTTTTAAAATGAAAAAAGATTGTAAAAAAATTGACTTTGAAATGCAAGGTTCATAAAGGGCTGATAGATGACAGAAATTTTGCCCTATGCTATTTCAAGAAAACATTTTTAAAATATTTTTTTTGAAAACAAGGTTTTCAGGGATTTTTTGTTACGTAGAAAATTTTCTCATGGTTGCTTTTGAGAAATTTCTCCAAAAATTTTAAGAAGAAAATTTTCGAAAGGAAATCAGAAGAAAAATATGAGATTTGTGTACAAAAATTATTCATACAAATTTTTTATTAAATATCATTTTGTTTTAAAAAAATAATTTTTTTCGATAAAACATTTATGAAAGAAATTTTTCAAAATACACTTTGCAGGACATTTGAGAATTTTCAAAAACACTTTAAAAGAAAATTTTCAGAAAAATCCGTGATTTCAACTTTATAAGAATTAAAAAAAAAAAGAAAAATTGAAAATTCTTTCAACAGATTTTCTCTAAAGATATAGGTAGGTGTATATTTTTCACTAGGTTTTAAGTTTTTCTCAAAGTAATTTTTTAAACAAAATTTTCAGAAAACAGTAAAATTTTATTATTAGATTATTATTTTTTGGAATTAAGTAGGTAACTAAATTTTTAAATTTTGGAATAAAGAATCATCCTTTTATTTGTAGTAGAATGGAGATTTTTTTTTTTCAAATTTTCCGGAGTAAAAATATTTTTCATTTTTTTTCGACAAAGAATATTTCTTAGGGGGAAGAAACTCTCAATTATTTGGAAAAAACTCCTAATGTCTTTGGAGAAGAATTTTTTTATAAAGTAAAAGTTATTCAATTTTTAGAGAGGAAAATCTTTAATTTTTTTGAAGCAGGTACCTAATACCTATACCTAAATGACAAAATTTTTTTGAAATAAAAAATTTCAGAATTTTGTTGGAATACCTACATATTTTTAAAATTTTCTTTCAATTTTTTGTAAAATAAAAACTTTAATTTTTTAAGGAAAAAAAATATGGATATTAATTTTTGGAGAAAAAATTTCTTTTTGTTGAAAAGTGAAATTTTTTCAATTCTTTTGTATGAACATTTCCTGAAGAATATTTTAAATTTTTTCTCCCAAAAAATCTCTATTTTTTGAAGACTTGTTTTAATGTAATTATTAGAGGGAAAAAGCCTCAATTTTTGGGAAAACAAAAATTTTTCTTATATTTTTAAATTTCTCAATTTTTTGAACTAAAAATATTTTATGCAACTAGTGAAATAAAGTGATTTTTGGCGAATTTTGAGG
>FIZV01042427.1:0-27477 GCA_900050545.1 Trionymus perrisii | reverse complement strand
GTTAAATTTCAAAAATATGCCCAATTAGATGGTGATCCACACCCTCACGAGGGGGGTGGTACCTCAGCCCATGGTCGGGGGAGTGGGAACATTTTTTTTTTTTAATCAGTGATATGTGCCCTTTCTAAAAATACAATGTTCCCATAGTCCCCAAGAAGTACTCACGGACGCAAAATTTTGACCTTCAACAGCCCCCCAGGGGGTGAGCCCACTGATTTAAGTTTGGGAACATTGCATTTTTGGAACGAGGGCGGTCGTAAGTACTTCTTACATACCAAATTTTTCAGTCCCCAAACGAAAAATTTTTTTTGAACGATAATCGGCCATAGAATATAGACTATAGGTACTTTTATAAAAATTTTGAAAGAAGTTTTGACCTTTTTTTTTATTATTATTTTAGAGAAGATTTTTAAATTTTTTCGAAAAAAATGAGAGAATTTTCAGCAACAAATATAACTTTTTACAGGATTTTTGATTTTTTTTCTTGTAAAAATTTGAAAAAAAATTTGAAATAATTTTTTTTATGGCACATATTTTTCAAAATCTTTTTATAGTTTTTTTTTTACAGGATTTTTAAATGTAAAATTTCTGAAAATTTTTGCCATCTGCGAATTTTTATTCAAAAAAAACTTTGAAAATTCTTTGAAAAATTTCAGAATTCTTCAAGATTCAAAAATAATGCGAAATTTTTTCCAAACAAAATTTTTATACTTCCTGTTTAGATCTTCTCAGATAATTTTTCAAGAGCATTAATCGTTAGGATATTTTTTATAATTTTTTTAGACAACTTATTAATTTTTTTAAAACAAAATTTCTATAATATTTCTTATCCGCAAGTTTGTTTAGTAGGAGACTTGAAAAAAAAAAAATGAAAGGATCTTAGATTTTTTTTTAAATATTTTTTTCCTACAAAATTCTCTTCATTATAAGATGTTTTATACTTGAAAATATTCTTCCAAAATTTTTTGAGGGAATTTTTAAATTTATTAAGAGGATTCAAACAACACTCAAATAATAATAATAGAGACGATTTTGATTTTTTTTTTTTTAGATAAGGAGAAATTGAGGTTTTACAAGCGAGTCACTTTTTACCTATACATACCTAATACGAGTACGATAAAATTTTCGATTTTTCGATACGAACATTTCTAAATTTATCTCTAAATTTCATTCCAGGAGAATAAAATAAAAAAATGAAAGGATTTCAGATTTCTCAAGTGTTTCTTTCATATGAATTTTTTTCAACGGATTTTTTTTTGAACTCTAAAAAATATGTTTCAAGCATGTTTTTAGAGAATTTTTAATTTTTCCAGAAATAATCTTCCTAAAGCATTTTTGTAAATTTTCGAAAGTTTTTTCGAAGTTCTTCAAAAAAATTTAAATAAAAATTTTTGTGCCATTTTATTTTTATATTTTTTGACAGGATTTTTGGCATTTTTTATTTTTGGAAATATTTTTAAAATTTTTCTTTGATTTTTTTTTTCAATAGAACTCTTTTTGAAAAAAATTAGAACGTTTTTTGCAATTTAAAAAAAAATGAAAAAAATAACGAAAATTTTTGTAAAATGTATTTGCTAATTGCCAATTATTTTTCTGAAGAATTTCTGAAAAAAAAATGAAAAAGTTTCAAAATTTTTCGAAATATTACAAAAAAAAATTATTTTTTTTGAAGTTTTTTCAAAAATAAAAATTGATTTTTTTCAGAATTTTTTTTTCAATTTTTTTTTTGTAATAAGATATTTTCATAATGCTTTGACAGAATTTTTGAATTTTTTCATAAAATTTTTCAATTATTTCATTTCTGCAAATTTTTTCTTTGTGCCCAAAAAGCAATATTCACAAAAGTATGTTTGCATCGTTGTATGTAAAAATGTATTTCAAGGATTTTTTTTTCTCAAAAAAATCAAATTCAGTTCTTCTATAGGTATAAAATTTTGAAAGTTATTTTGAAAAATATTTCATGTTTTTTTTTCTTCAATTTTTACCTGTTTATTTTCCTAAAAAATTCCCTTTAAAAAATTCATCTTAAAAAAGTGGACTCTCAGGAATTTTTTTTCAAAATCAACTTGCAAGAAAAAAATCTAGAAACCGCAGGATTTTTTTTCTTTTAATTTGTGAAAGAGTGAAAGATAATTTCTATTTGAATTAATTTATTCTATTGATATAAAATTGTACAATCGTTTTTGAGTGGCAGGAATATATTTCTGAAAAAATAGTGCTTATTTGTCCCTACCCTAATTATGTACTGATTACTTATGAGGAAAAAGTATCGAATATATTTTTCGATTATCAATACCCTACATTGAAAATGAGAACTAAGGGTTTCGATAATGATAATGGCTGGTCATGATTTACTTACCAACAACTTAATCTAAGATAGGTATAGGCACGTAATTCAATAGATACCATAATGCTGATACTAGCAGCAAGAATAAAAGAGGTAGATACTAGATAGATACGTATTATAAGACTCGAGTCTTCACTATAAGGTTATTGTAAATCTTACGAAATACCTAGGTGTAGGTATGTAAAAAATTTTTGACGTTCACTCCATGAACTTTATTGTGAAGAATCGAAAATGGTAATTCAAGCTGCTTCTGATTTGCATAAAAATAATATATGTACATATGTGTAAGTGAAAAGAAATCGGTACTGTACCAGTTTTATCTTCAATTAGGGGTGGAAATTCAATAGCAAGTCATGGTTACTTCAAATATTTTGCACAAAAATTATCGACACATATTGAACGAGGAAAAAATATGTAGTACCTACTTAGTCTCTTATTTGATTCAATAATTGCGATCAGTTCAGAATAAATTTGGATTGATTTTTATCATTTTTCATAACTACATTACTCCATGTAATTATCACTGATTACTTGGCTTGGTTGATAAAATTCTGTATGAGGTACTCGAAATGAAGATTGATCGTTCATTAAGTGAAAATTCACCAAGTACGATCACTTTTAAAAGAAAATATGAAAATTAAAAATCCACCCATCTAACTACATCTACAATGCAATATTTATAAGTCTAATACTTATTTTGTAGATTGTCTTGGGCAGTGGGCACATTTTGAGTTGTTGATTGATCTTTCTTGAAAAAATTTAAATTATCAAAAAAATTCGAACAACAATTCTTTTTTAAAATATTGTTAGAAAAATGAATGAAATTATTGAAATTGAAATAATAAAAAGAAAAGAAAAATAAAAATTTTCATCAGCTCATCAGGCTGAGCTCGACTTTAAAAATAATAAGTTCAACGAATAAATCCGAAACTACACGAAAACACTCGAACGCTGCGAACCATTCCCAGCAACAAAACACAACAAACCCTTGTTGATATGGAATTATGGATCTGATGCTGATATCAAGCTGCTGACTATCTTGGGGATTGTGTTTTAATTCTCTTCTTCTATTTATGATTTCGAATTAAATAATTAAATCGAAGGCAATGTAGTGGATAGCATTAGTCATGATCTTCTTCAAAACCAAGTTCGATACGTTATTGATATTTTACTCGATTCCGGCCATTTATTGTGCCATCGGATGTTTCATTTTCTACATCATATCCATCACCGAGCCATCTCCATATATTGATGAAATCTTCCACGTAGGACAATGCCAGCAGTACTGCCGAGGAAACTTCTTCGTCGTGAGTGATTTTCTCATATTGATTAGATCAATCGATTTCTTGTGTTGTAATCAGAGTATGTTTTTGTAGTACGATCCAAAACTTACAACTCCTCCCGGACTATACGTGCTAACACTTCTAGCATTGGCTCCTATATTGAAGATATTTGATCTAGAGTGTTCTGTTAATACATTGAGGTCTATAAACGTAGCTGCGTCGTTGGCACTACTCGTGTTAATCTATAGGATCCTGAAAGTTCAGGTATAAAGTGATTTCATTCTTCGATATTCGATCCATTTACTCATTTGGTATTATTTTTTGTCCGTCAGATTTATCATTATTCGAATATCAAAAAATTATGGGTCGCTTTGAACTTGTACACGCTCCCAGTGCTGTATTTTTATTCATTTTTCTACTACACAGACATTGTATCAGCGTTGCTGGTATTGTTGACGTTTCACTTGTATAATATCGACTACAGCCACGTTGCCGGATTTGTGGGTACGTGTGGTTTATCAGAGAGTATAATTATTTTAATTGGTTTAAAATAATCACGAGGTTATCATTTCTCAGGTCTTTTATCTGTCACTGTTCGTCAGACGAATCTGGTTTGGTTTTTCTGTTTCGCATCGATCAAATGTTGCAAAAATGTCGAAAATGAAATGTACAAAGCGAATAAATCTATCACCGAGGCGAATAGAAGGAAATTATCCTATGTTTGGGTATGTCTAAAGAATGGAATAAATGCAATGAAGAGACGATTAACTCGTAGGAGTAATTCCATACTATTGTATCGTTTTAGGTAATTGTGAAAGAGTGCTGGAATCTAATTCAGCGTCATTCTGTGTACTATTTCATTCAACTAGTGTTGAAAGAAACGTATTTTTTCATCATCGCTGTACTTGGATTCTCGTGGATGATCATGCGAAATGGTAGTTTAGTTCTGGGAGACAAATCTAATCATACGACTGTATTCCATATTCTTCAGTTGCTGTATTTCTCCTTATTTACAGCAGTTTTCTCCTTCCCACTCTGCATATCTCCTGCATTTAAGCTATTGAGAAGTTATCGTAGATATTACAAGTTTATAATCCTGGCAGCTATACTTATCAGCGTTGTTGTAGCTGTCAATACAATGGCGCATATATTTCTGTTATCGGACAATCGTCACTATACGTTTTATATCTGGAAAAGGGTATTTGAGAAGCCCTTAGGGAGGTACCTTGTTATACCCATGTATATAGTGTCGATTTACTGTATCGTCGATAATACTAGTCACATGGACGCCTACACTAAACTAGGCTACATACTTGCCACCGTTATTGTATTAGTTCCTCAAAAATTATTAGAATTTAGGTATTTCATTGTTCCTTATTTGCTATACCGAATTGAAACTTATCATCGTGCTAAATGGTGGCATTTACTTCTCGAAACTGTATTCAATGTTGTTATCAATCTTCTAACAATCTCGTTTTTCGTACAATTACCATTCCAATGGCCTGACGGAACTTTGCAGCGATTTTCGTGGTGACGAGGATATTATTTTTGTATATTTTGGTGTTAGTTTTGTTTTTTATACTTGTTATTTATTATGGTCAGTGAATAACTCACAAAGTATTGTCAATTTTTTTTTAACGAATAAAATTGTTGAATTATTTTGGATTATGCAGAAAAATATAAAATATTTTTTTAAGAAGTGTGCTGCCTACTGCGGTCTGCGGTGAGTGAGAGAGCATAAATAAATTTGAGTTGAGGAGAACGATAGATTTCTGTACAACAATTAAAACAACATTGGAAAATAGAGAATAACGAATTAACGAACAATTTTTTCATTTTGACTTTTTGAGTCTTTGAGTAGAGAAAGAGAAAGAGAAACTGAAGAACAGAAGAATTTTTTCACCTTTTTTTTTTTTTTGAGAAAAAAATAGTATTATCACGAACGAATCTGATTGGATCACGTATTTGTTTGTATCGACCAATCAAAACAACGAGCCTCAAATCCTTGATGACGTCAACCAGGTAACCAACCTGGAATTTTTGTTTACAGGTAAAAATTCAACAAACGCGCATGCGTGTTGTAGACGTATTGGTTTGGGTTAGTAGTGTATTTGAATGAGTGAATCGTGTAAGTGTGATGTACTGTACTGATGTAGTGATGTATGAGTGATGTGGCGTTAGCCGTTTAGAAAATACAATATTATTCATGTATTAATTAATTAATGAAACCGTCGAATTATGTATTTGTTAACGAAATCCGTACGCTTAATATTATTACTATTCTTGGTCGATAAATGTTACGGTGAAATACCTCATCGGCGTTTTGAGTACAAGTTCAGTTTCAAGCCTCCGTACTTGGCTCAAAGAGATGGATCGGTTCCGTTCTGGAAATACGGTGGCAGTACGTAATAATTTCAGTATTTAAGCTCGTTGTTAGATTTATCGATAGTCCTGTTAATACCAAAGTATTCGAGTATGGCCACAAAGAAATTCAGTGAAGCGACTAATTCGAACGATTTAATTCGTTGTCAGCAATTTGAAATAACGGGTCTGAGAGGTTAACGTACTTGAAAATGAATTACCTTTACAGAATTCTTCACATAGAAATATTACTATAGTATTATATGTACGTAATTATGGTTTATGAACGTGGTTCCTAAAATTGATATCATTTTATTTTACAGATGCCATCGCTAGTGCTGATAACATTAGATTAGCGCCTTCTTTGAAGAGTCAAAAAGGTAATATTTCCGATAACTGAATACTGTGTCGATTATGAAACTAGATTTTAACCCAGATGATAATTTTCAGGTGCCATATGGACAAAAGCACCCATAAACTTCGAATGGTGGGAAGCAGATATCACGTTTAGAATTACCGGTCGAGGTAGAATAGGAGCTGATGGAATGGTGAGCTATGATTCTTCACGAGATATCAGTTGTACCATTAGTTTAACCAATGTTTCCTGTAGGCTTTCTGGTACACCGCTCAAGTTGGCGATTATGAAGGAACCGTGTTCGGCAGCTCTGACCAATGGAACGGTTTAGGAATATTTTTCGACTCGTTTGATAACGATAACAAGCACAACAATCCCTATATTATGGCTGTCGTCAACGATGGCACCAGAGTTTTCGATCATTCGAAGTAAGTGAGACAGGAAGTCGTGAAATGTCCTCAATTTAAATGGGCACTTGTTAATCGAGTTGATTTCCTGTAGCGATGGTGCTAACCAGATGATCGCCGGATGCTTACGAGATTTCAGAAATAAACCATTCTCGACCAGGGCTAAAATCGAATACTATAGAAATACACTGACGGTAATTTGATGATTTTTCAAGTGTTTAAAAAAAGATTAAATTAATCTGCAATAACGAGGGAACATTTTCAGGTGTTGTTTCATAACGGTAATACTCAAAACGAAAACGATTTCGAGGTATGTTTACGAGTAGAGAATATTTTCTTGCCGAAGAACGGTTACTTTGGAGTATCAGCAGCGACAGGAGGACTAGCTGGTAAATTCTCTTCTCTAAAGAGTACTCGTGTGGATTCGTATATTATAGAATAGCATGTTTTTCAGACGACCACGACGTTAAACAATTCCTCACCCACAGTTTATACTCTCCGGGTTCCGTTGCACCTCAACACCCTGGTATGGATGCTCCCAAACCTGAAGATCAGCAAAAACTCACCGCTGAATACGCCGAATATCAACGTAAACTAGAATTGCAAAAGGAACAGTACGTGTTTCAACAACCTCTTCCTGCTCGTTTGTAACTAGGGTCCTTATATCGATCTAATATGTCACCAGGTACAAGAAAGATCATCCGGAAGTTCAGCCAAAAGAAGCCGATAGCGATTTTGACGAATGGTTCGAAACCGATAGCCAACGGGAATTACGACAAGTTTTCTCTGTTCAGTCGCAAATGTACGAAGCGATTCGAGTTTTGAGTAATAAACTAGATGAAGTTATCGGTAGACAGGAGAGAACGCTTAGTATGTTGTCCAATGTCAATTCCGGCGTAGGAGGTGCTATTCCTGCTGGTCATGTTCCTGACGGTAATAGAAACCACCTTATTCTCCTTTCCTTACCAGTGATTTAAATTAATATGATTTTTATTTTTCAATCGCAGGTAGAGTCCCAGTGCAGCCAATTGCTGGAGGTGTTCAACGCCACGAAATCGATAGTATATTAGCCTCTCAAAAAGAACTATATAACTCAGTCATAGAAATAAGGTGAGTTAAATTCATCGAATTTTCGTACCCATGGCGAAATAACTGCTTTCGCAAGCATTTAGTTTTAGCATGAGACCGTTTCCAAGGTCGCAAACCATACGACACAATTTTATTGTTTCGTCACCTGTCATTATATTTGAAAAAAAAAAAAAACATTCCGTTAGTAATTTTAAGTAAACAAACGGAACGCTAATGAGTCGTACTAATTTACAGAAACTTTGTCGTCGAAGTGCATCGTAAAACTGAATCTGTTCTAAATAATCAAATCAAACAACCCACCGCTCAGGTGCAATCCATCGGATACGACAGCAGCGCCCATATTCGAGAACTGCTCGATGGATTCAGCGCTGTCCGCAGAGACGTCTCGATTGCTACTCAAACGGTAAACAATATGCAAGCGGCGAGTTGCCCGAATATTCCATGCCTGACGACGACGACTTTCATCATATTTGCTATTGTTCAAGTTCTGATACTAGTCGGCTATTTCTTCTACAGGTTTGTCTATAAAGAGTATTGAAGAATTTCTTTCGTAGTATCGAATGCGTGGTCGGCACTTGGCAGTAGAGCTCGGGTACTCGAGCTACAGTCAAAATTTTCAAAGTTAGATCAGCTACATAACAGAAAACTCGAAAAATTAAATACCCACTTCCAAAAAAATTAATTGATTTTTTTTTTCAGAGAATAAAATTTTTAATTTTTTTGAAAAAAATCCGATTTTTTTCTGACCCCAATATTAAAAAAAAAAAAATTAAAAAATAGAAAGATAAATTCTCAATTTATAAATTATCTTGGAATGAAAAATACTTGTATCTGTTTTTTGAAACCAAATAAGTAAGTTGAAATAAATCTCATTTTTTTGAAAAAAAATAATAATTCTAATATTTTTTTTTTCGGAGTATAAAAAATATGTTTCTCAATTTTTTTAAATCTTTCATTTTCGCGTGAAAAATCATTTAATTTTTCTGGAGAAAAAAATTTCAATTCCTTGCAGAAAAAAAAAACAGATTTTTTAAAATTCAAATTTTTACAATAAGAAATCTCTCCATTTTTTGTAGGCAACTATTACTTATTTTCACAGAAAATATGTCTTAATTTTTCTAAGGAAAAATCTTTTTAATTTTTTTTAGAGTTGATAAAAAAAATTTCTCAAATTTTTGAACGAAAAATATTCAATTTTGTAGGGTTATCGTTAAAAAATATCAATTTTTGGAGGGAAACAATTATTTTTTTTGGAGAAGAAAATCACAAATTTTCTTTTAATTTTTTTAGAGTTGGAAAATATTATCTCAAATTTTTTAAGGAAAAAATGGGATTAAGTGAGAAAAAAATTTCAAATTTTTTGAAGAAAATAGATTTTTTGAGAGAAGAAATCATGATTTTTTGCAAGAGAAAGTTTTTGGATTTTTTTTTTTTTGGAACATTTGTTGAATTTTTGCAGAAAAAAAAATCTTAATTTTTTTGGAGGAATAGTCCCTCATTGTCATAGAAAAATAATCTCAATTTTTACGAGATATTTCTTGATTTTTTTCAGAGTTATTATAAAAATAATATTTCTACAATGTTTGAAGGAAAAAAAATGTATAGATTATTTTGAGATTAGCTTAAAAAGTCTCAATTCTTAATTTTTTTTTGGGATAAAAAATAATATTTTTTTAATAAAGAAATCTGAATTTCTTAGAATTAGTAAAAGTATTTCTCGAATTTTTGGAAGAAAAAAATTTTTAAAAATTTTGAAAGAATAATTTTCAGGGAATAGAAAAAAAAAACTTGCTTTTTTATAAAATGAAATTCTTCATTAATTTTTTTTATTAATGGTCTAGATTCTCACATAGTAAATAGTTCAATTTTTTTCATCTAACCTTGAAAAATTTGCAACAGTCCACTCCTTCGAGATAAAAGTATTACTTGTCCTGTTCAAATAAGACGTTGTCTAATTAAATTTCGTTTTTTTTTCCTTACAGAGATAGCAGAGAAAATCAAGCTAAGAAATTCTACTAGGAAAATTCTACCCGAAAAAATTGTAAATGTGTACACTGTACAGTACATATTCATTTGCAATGTTATTGATTACCATATCAGTTACAAACTGAATTGTAACATAAACAAAACATCTTTATTGGGAAGCTATGAGCTGGTACATTACCCTACTTGTTGTACTTGCTTACGTGTGGCGATTTGAAACATATTCTCCAACTAGAATTTATTTATCATCGTTCTTCTTCTATATTGTGATGATCTCTGTATATTTATTTCTATTTTTTTAAGACCGAGATCTGCGATATGTGAGAAATTGGATTTTACCATAGTACTATTTTTAAAATTTTTTATACGCCTTTGCAAATTGCAAATATTTTATTAGTTTTAAATACCCCTTCTTTTTCGCTCCAGGAATATTTTACTTTAAATTTTCACTCATGGTTTCCCGAATTAATTCTTTTACGTAGTTGTAGATGTATGTGCGCGTGTGTGAGTGTTATTTATTTTTCTTTTCTTCTCTTTTTTTTTCGTATTTCTGTTATTTTGTTTTTCTCTCCTTTGTTTTGTATTTTTTATAACGATTTTTTTCCTTTTTTTTTCCTATATACGATACACATTCCTTCAGAAAGAAGGGGATTTGAACTATGAAAGTTGAATTTTGAAAAGAGTTGTATTAGTAATGTACTTACGAATTTTGTTATCTACTTGTATAAAGAAATTTAATAAAAATTGTTCTTTCGTACGAATCGTAGATATTTTCTGAATGAAAATTGACACGATTTTCGGGGTTTTATTTTAGATTAAGCGAGCATGTACCGGGAGCCCCAAAATTTCGTGTATTTTGGGGCATTTGGTATATTTTATTGAAATTGCCATGTTTTTTTTTTATCAATGTGTTTTTGAGATTTTCAGCAAAAAGCAGAGTATTTTTTCCTGATTCGTGAGATTATCGATTTGAAGATGAAGATTCGCAGAAATTGAGTCAATTTTGGGCTTTCATAGGAGAAGAGAAGAGAGGAACATTCGACGAGTACGTTTTCGTTGCTTTGGTTTTTTATTGTGTCCCATTCTAATTTAATGTATTTTTGAAATTTTCTAGTTAAATGCTTCGTGAGGCTAATTCCCTGGAAGATGTGAAAATTCTCGAACAAAATATTAGTATCAAAATGAAAGAAATTTATTACAAAAATAATTTATTCAACAATTTGTAAAAATACTGTAGAGTATAAAAGGTAAAAAAACACTTATTAATAATTGAGAATGATTAATACTGATACAGTCATTGGAAACATATGGTAACACAGTTGCTAAACTTTGACATTGACTCGGAACCATTCGTCTGAGCGTTCCATTACTTGTAATGGCTGCTATACAGATTTCAGCCTCTTTCTGCAATAAAAAGTACATTATTATGAAAAGTATGTCAAAATTTGGTACTTTTAGTATCGTAGGAATAATGACAATTACTGTGATAGTGAATCGAGGCTTGACGATTTCATTTCTCGAATCATATAGCAGATTCTTTTTGTAAAATATTTGTTCGGGATTGGTTTTGTTGACAATTTCCAGTAAAAAGTTGGCTATGTCTTCTTTATTTTTTGGAACGTACCAAGATATAATCAACGTCCCGTCTTTCGTTCTAAAAAAAAAAAAAAAATGAAGCAATTGTATACTAAATTTTTGATCTTTTTTCTGCTTTTCAGATACCTCCACCTACCTTGTTATTTCGCGGAATTTTACATCTGGGGTGATTTGAAAATCACGATTCTGTTCCAGAGTAAAACTATCGCATGGCATTTCTTCCTCGGGCAAGCCATAAATCGTTTTATTGGAAGATGCTTCGAAATCTATGCAAATTAACGATTTCCATTCGTCGTTGACTCGAAGCTGTGATGTTAACCAACGTTGAAGTGGTCTCAGATTACAATTGCACAGGATCGGATTACCTACGACAATAATTTTGTCAAAGTTCTCATTGGTTGAATTTAATATCGATTAAATTTCGAGCATTACCTGAGTACAAAATGGTCGAACCGTTTTCTACCAATTTCATTAGCTCGTGCGAAAATATAGGTAGTTGATTATGTCTAACGTCGAGTAATTTGAGCTTATTTTTTAGTTTGATAATCGACGATATGGGCAGTTTAGTTAGGAAATTATTCGATATTTTAAAATAGGTTAAATTTTTAGGTAAATCGAAACGCAACGAGGAGCTTATGGTGGGAAGTTGGTTGTACGATAGGTCCAACGATACGATCGATGTCAGGTTCTCCAGGACACCTGAAAAAATTCCAGACCAGGTGAATATTTCTTCGAATTAATTATAAAAATAAAAATATTTTCGTACCTTCTCGAATTTCACTAATTATATTATGACTTAGATTCAAATGGAGCAGTTTTTTCGACGAAACGGTGAAATCATTTGTCAGAATTGGGATCTGATTGTGACTTAAATCGATCGAACGTAGAGTTTGCTGAGTCGGGAACGCATTACGTGTTAGAATTGATATCTGATTATGACTGATATTCAGCTGTAAAGTAAGATTTAGATTTAAACCTTCGTAGCGATAAAATTAGCACTTTGCGACGTTTTACACTCAACTTACCGTTTTCAATGATCTACAATCTTCGATAATACTCGTAGTTTTATTGTCAACAGACTCCAAACTGTTCTGAGAAAGATCTAGGAGCTCCAGCGCCACCAATCCTGACCAAGAGAAGTAGAAAATATGAAAATAAGCGAAGAAACTAACTTTACACCTTGTAGACTGAGCCTTTCACCTTTAAAAGCCGCATTAGGAATATAACTTAGTCGATTATTCCTCAGGTACAGTTCTCTAAGCTGCAACATTCCGATAAAGGCGAAATCTGCGATCTCGCTGATCTGATTATTGGCTAAGTCGAGCTCAAACACGACGGGCAAGTTTCCAAAAGCTGATCGATCCAATTTCGCTATGTAATTACCCTGGAAATTGGTTCAAAATTTTAATCACGTTCACAATCACTCGTTCTAATGATGCAATTTGTTCACCTTCATGTTCAAGTATCGTAAGGACGACAAATCCTCCAGACTTTCGATCGGAGGCACCGTTATATTATTATAAGCCAAGTTCAAACTCTGTAAGGCTAATAAACTTGCAAAAGCTCCCTTCTCCAAGGAGTCTCCAATCAGGTTGTTGCTCAGGTCGAGAGATACCAAGGTATTCATCGTAGGCCATATTTTTCCAGGAGGCAGATAACTGATATAGTTACTGCTCAGGTTCACATTTTGTAGGGTATTAGATAAGGTGAATATCTCTTGAATGGCGTTATTACTTATGTCTAAATTTTGTAAAGATATCAGGAACATGAAAGATTCCTTTTTCACCGACGTGATTTGATTATCACGTAACGAAAGCTCCAGCAAAGTAGGCACTTTGCCGAAAGTTCTCGAGGTGATCTCTTCGAGCGAATTAACACTCAGGTTCAGGTATCGCAGGCCGAATAACACTTGGAAACATTCAGGAGCGATTTTTTTAATGTAGTTGTTGCTCAAGTCGATGGTATGTAATTCGTACAATTTTGGGAATGTGTTCTTCGATATCGCTGTAATCTGGTTGAAGGTCACGTTGAGTATTTTTAATCCAGTCATATTTGCCAAAGGTACCTAAAATAGGAAAAAATTTATCGTTCAATTTTTTCGGAGGAAAAAAACATCAATTTTTAAGGGTAGAATTTTTTTTTTAAGAAAAACAATCTGAATTTTCTTGAAAATTTTTTTGAAAATGATTTTTTTTTTTTTAAATTCAAAATTTTAATTTTTTTTTATTTCAATTTTCTTGAAGTAAAAAATTGTTGTTTTTTTTAGGGGAAAAACCAAAATCAATTCTACACAAAATCAGAAGCTTACTTGAGCTAAATCGGTCAAATTATTGTACTCTAAATGAAACTCTGTAGCATAGGTTATCTCGTCAAATGAGCCACGTTCAAAACCTGAGATCAGATTATGAGATAGGTCTAAATTGGTAATATTGGCACAATTATCAAAAGCTCCTCGTTCTATGGTCGAGATCTGATTATGAGATAAGTTTATGTGAACCAGGTATAAACTTTTGAACGCCAATTTCTCGATTTTCGTCACCAAATTTCTTGATACGTCGATTAACTGCACAAGGCGAAGAGAAAATTTGAGATAAAATGAGAGAATTGATAAAACATGTTGAAATCAGCAGTAAACTATACCTCAACGTATCTCAAATCGTTAAACATTTGATAACCAATCTTAACTAGTTTGTTTCCAGATAGATCGATAGCTCCTATACGAGAAATAGCCTCAAACGTCGCTGGTTCAACTTGATTAATTTCGTTATCATTTAAAAGCAATCGACGCAGAAGTCTCAAGCCTTTGAACATATTTCCGTCTACTTTGCGTAACTTATTGTGGCTCAAATTGATCACACGTAGGACGCCATTGCGAGCAAAACTTCCCCTGAAATGGTACCAAAAAGATTAGTCTCGCATGCTACCAAATAATACCACAATGTCAAAGCCTACCTTGGAACATCAGTCAACTCATTATGAGACAGATTCAAATGAGTCAGTTTGGTCAAATCGACGAAATGCGTAGCGTCGATTTTTTTAATAGAGTTGAACGATAGGTCTAAATATTCCAGCTCTTTCAAACCTTTGAACTGGTTTCGTTGCAAGGTTGAGATATGATTAGAGTGCAAATCTAACGTTTTCAATTTCTTGAACGACTGGAACGTATCTTGATTCAATGAAGCGATGCTACCATTGGTAATATAGAGTCGTTCCAAGCTCGACTGTAAAGTGGCAGCAAAGGCATCGTTGGATAACGACTCGATCGTATGGTTTTCTATCCTTAAAATTTTTAGTTCTGGTACATTCTATGAAAAAATTGGTTCAATGAGAAATGGTTAAATATTTGTCAAGAAAATATTAGCAAGAGTAAGGATTCTTACCACGAAGGAAGCATTAGGTATTTTATTCAAAGCTGTATCGACGAAGTTGATTTCTCTCAAAGATTTGCCAATACCCAGAAAAACATCTTTTTGTAGATCAGTCAATGGTACACTTTTCAAATTGAACGTTTTCACACTCAACGAGTAGAACAAGTCGCCATAAATATAAGCTATAAATATTTTTTTGAATTATACGTAACACGTAACGTAAGTTACTTTCTTTCGTAATACCTTAAGTACTTACATATGTTACAGGAAAATATAGTCAAGTCTTCGATAGGTAATCGAACAGAAGCCAGATTCGAGAGTCCGATGGCCAGCGATGCAAGATTGGAGTTCTCGCACTGAACGGTAATTCCGACATCGTTTCCTTTGCTGCACGAGCAAGGATGAAGAAAAATTCGGTTTTTGGGACAGGGATATTTAGGACCTGGTTCGACATATTCGCTCGTAACCCAGGTGAGTAACACGCACGCCCAAAAGCATATGGAATAAATCCTTCGAGAAAAAGAAAAGGGCGTAATCAAAAAACTACATGTTAGAATGACACAAAGTAAATCGTACTTACATGGTTGTTTGAACGACAGTGCTTTCAGCATCTCCATGAATTCAGTATGACTCTGTATGTCATTAAAATTCATGTATAATCTGTAAATCTTATGACCTGTTGAATAAGAATTAAAAATTTACGCTTAAAATTATCCAGCAATTAGACGATAATAGCGTGAAAATAAAGGAAAACGTCTTATCATCGCGAATGTATTATTTATATCAAGTAAAGTTTCTCCTTCCATTTCCAGCTCTCCAGAAACACGTAGAAGAAAGAGAAAGAAGAAATAGCTCGCGGACGTGAGAAAACCAGTTTTTACCAGACGAAAAAATTCAAGTTGTACGAACGGTCTCGAAGATAGCCGAAGTGAAAAATGTGGTTTCATGAGCATGAACCATCCAGTTGAAAAGTTCAATACATTGGACAAGTTTACTGACAAGATCGGCGGACGGGCGGATCGCCGACCTCTTATCAGTGAATAATTATTTTCATTTCGAAAAAGTGAATTTATTTTACGTTCTTTGAAAGTTACCAGTGAAAGGAAAACGTTATTAATTTAGTGACCAAACGTGCCCACAATGATGGTAAGTTCGAAACAAATATCATTCCCAATTTCCAATCATTGTATTCTTAGATTAACACAAAAATCATGCGTTAATTTTGTAGCTAAACCAAAGAAAAATGACCAGTAAAGACGAAGTAAACCGTGAAAGTATCCCTTTACCTTCGCCGCAATCTCATGAAATTACCAAAGTCGATCCTAATGAATCTAGTAAGGAAATAGAACCGGTGAAAAAAACACCTGAATCGAATTCTTGTCAGTATTGTTGTTGTCGTTTTCCAATGTTTATGGGATCTACGGTGAAATCTTCTCCAGAAGCTTCTCCTTGTGTTTCCGATTGTACAGAATATAAACCGTATTTCGAATTAGAAACTGAAGAAGAGCAATTAAATTACGAATATTTCAAGTTATTGGCACGAGTTACCTACGATGAGGTTTGTAATGTATCGTTAACTTGATAGATATAATTGATCAATTATGGTTTTCTTTACAAATATACTATAATTTTAGGTCGTTGAAAGACATAGAGAGCAAGCCTTAGAAGAGCTTCACCGGTATCGTTTAAGTTTACTGTTGGAAGATTTGCATTTATTAGAACAAACCGATATTTTATATTCTTCGTCGGACGATTGTTATTCTCAGTTTGAATTTAGAATACCGGTAAGTTTCGATTGAATACTGATAACTCGTGGTTCTCATTTTAATATACAACACTCGTTGATTATAGAAAAAAAAAAGGAGCTTAAGGATCAAGAACAAGAGAAGATTTCAAAGGCAGATATTCAGAAAATAGTACGGAATACTAAATTTAAAGCAGTAACTATCTTATTAATGATTTACGCTTATTAGACGTACGTTTTGAATTTCATGTCTGAATATTTTCCGTACGTGTGAAACGTATTTCAGAAGTTCCTTAAACAGTTCGATTTTCAAAGTTATTTGATCGTAACTCTAAAATTATCTTCGGCGAGCATCGAAATTGAAAACGTTCTTATCAGTGGTTAGTACCAAGTGCTTATTATATTATTAGATAAGAAATAAGCTGTATTTGCCAAGCGCTATTGCTTCTTTCATTACTAAAAGTGTTACCTATATTGAGCTTTCAGCGATTTTATACAATAAATCTGCTAATTCACTAGCAAATGGATTAGTTGTTGTTTATGATTGACTACCTGTATAACATTAGGTGTTGATCGAATCAATTTTACATGTTACTAATCGTGATTATTTGCTCTGTAAAGGAGTACTTATTTGTGAACAAAAGTAACAGGTTATTCGACAACTATGATAGCGTTTATTTAAACTTAATGATTACTTAAGATCTAAACATTGATATTTTTACTCCTCGATGGGAGTTCGAGATTTACAAAACGAGTTACTTCTAAAATTATCCAACTCTTTTTTCAACTTTTCGTTTTCAGCTTCCAACATGGCTATTCGCTCTCTGGCGCTATCTAAATATTTTTGGTTCGCGCGTTGTTCGATTAAAGTCGGAGAAGATTTAAGAACTTCATCGCGTAGAAATCTAACAAAAATACGAAGAATATTAATCCCGGTTTCCAAATTCGTATCGTAAAATGATCTCTACTTACTGCAAAGGATCTGCAGGTTTGTCCCCGTGTTCGTAAATCATTGTTAGGATCCTCGTAATCGTATCCAAAACTCCGGCATTTTCCAAATATTTGCGAAATTCTTCGCGTTTCGAATCGATACTCTGAAGCAAATAGAAGTAAATTAGAAACAACGATGTTCCAAGCACATTGTGATTTCATTTCGTGTAATCGAAATCACCAGTTTGAATATCGTACATGAAACGAAAGTACTCACTCTGTTCGACATGATATTGTAATGAGATTCCACTATAATCACGATTCAAACTTATAAATAATTATTTACGATGATTAATTGCGATTTAATATCGAAAATCTGATGAGAAATTGAAGTTTCGAATGAATTTTCAAGAAATAACTTGTTTGAATACAAATTACAGGTGAACGGTCGGATTTTGAAAAATTTTAGCAGTGTTACCAAAACAATAGAATATTTTTGCAAATTGAGTGAATGTAAAAAAATTCAAGTTGAGAAATTTTATTTTTATTTTGCGGGGTTGTTCTTTCGAAAACCTATCGAAAAATATTTTATTAATGAGTTTGAAATCGAAATTCGAAATTTCAGTCTCATTTTGGAAATTTTTTGGAATAGTCAAATAATTTGGCAGTTGCGTTTTGTTTTCCAATACAACAACATTGCGTAATTACCTATCTTATTTGCCTACTTCTTTACGCAACCGCCCTCTTCCTAAGCCAAAAAAGAAGAAAGGAAAATTTTTTAGGTGTTTGTTCGTTTTCGATGATTTCAGTTGATTTTGGAAATTGTTATTTTCTATACGTTCATTTGTATAAATATATAATAAGAATTATAGGATAATTAGAAAAATCTCGATTAAATTATAGTAATCTGTAAATTTCACGTTGAAATGCGGTGTTTGTAGTGTACGTATCGATATCCGTTTGTGAAACAGCCAGTGTAAATCATGACTTCGTCCGGAGGAGTCGATGAAATCCAAGTAGCTGGAACGTCGTTTAATAGTCCTTCCAATTCAACTAGAGATGCTGGAGATGCAGACGATGATAGCAGTATGTAATCTATTAATTACTATCGAACATCTATTACCCCATAGTATGCCCTGGTTTCGTCCCAACAAACTTCAAACCGAAGTAGAGCATCATTATAGTAACGATGCAAATGTCAAGTGGGTGTTATCCAGGATACCATATCAAAATAAAATTTAGATTCCGAGATGATTAATCTTCAAAAAATGCTCTCCACTGTGAAGTGCATCTACTCATGTTGACAATGTCGTGTACTCGAATATTTATTATGGAATACTCGAAAATGTGAGTAGATGTTATTGTCCTTCGTTATCTAATTCTTCACCAAAGTGATTCTATCGAGTGTATACGTCAGTGGAACCGAGATAATAATGAATAATTCATTCAACGTAATTAGTCATGTAACATTCGTCGCAATGGGTACACTTTTCGCATAACGCTGTTGCTAGGACACTCTTCTATTAGTGATGTTATCGAAGTATTTTTTTCTATATTGCTACGAGTATATTTTCCAAGTAAGAAAGTACCACTGCCCGCTGTTTTAAAGAAAACAAATAGTTTATCTGAATCGAATAGGCACTAATTAGCACGAATATCTAATCAATTTGTTTTTGTTTACAGATTGGGATGCGATGAGTGATCAGAACGATGATAAAGGAAATTCAGAGGTGAGTTGAAAAATCGTATTTTCGTGCATAATTTTAGTAGATTTTTTCCCTTATCACCTTGAATGTGTCTATAAAAGTGTCCTTTTTATCGAACACCTTAAAATATGCGATTACACTCTTACAAATACGAACAGAAAAACCTGTTGCGTGAAACTCGTATTACCCGTTTGAATTATTATCATTTTTTAATGGTTAATTATAATTGAAGTATTGTCGCACACTCGTGCGTTGTTTTCCGTGTATATGGAATTGGTGTGTATTGACACGAGAGAAAAAGTCTTCTGTTATCGTTTCTATGCGAACGGAAGAAGCAATCGTTTGAACGATGATTCATCATTATAGTAAATCGCAAAGATATTAAACTAGATTCGAATTTTATTGCTAATAAAATATTCTTTAAGTATGTTCATTTATATTGGTTCGATCGAACGTGAGGCATTTTTTTTTAAAATAACGACGTGTTTATTTTACGATGATTTCAGAGCGCGATGAAGAGGCGAAGTAATAAAACCGAAAAAGAGAAAAAATTGGGTCATCGGCGCGTAGGTGTTGGCGGTGAAATCACGTATAAAAAGGTAATACATTATAGGCTCGCCTTATCCCTCTCTGCTCATCGCAGATTAGTCGACTAATTAAACGCGATGAACACGTTGTTCTCTGACCAACTTGTCAGATACACGCGATAGCATGCTAAATGACGTTGTGCTGCGCAGCTTTACCTTAATGCGAGTAAAATAATCGCACTAATTATGCTCCGATTAACGTTCGTAGATTCAAACCAGCCAAATCATGGGATCTATACAGCTCGGAATTCAACACGCAGTCGGCGGTTTGGCATCCAAGCCCGAAAGAGACCTGTTAATGCAAGATTTCATGACAGTCGAAACGACAGTATTTACCAGCGACGGATCTAATCACACGCCAGCTCATCATTATTCGGAATTTACTTTTAAAACATACGCTCCAATAGCGTTTAGATATTTTCGAGATTTATTCGGCATCCAACCGGATGATTTTTTGGTGAGTTGCGATCTTCGAGGTCGGACGCGCTAGACCGTAACGTTGGATTCTTGCGAGGTTTAATTTCTTCGCGTGTGCTCGTTTGTTCATTCTAGATTTCGTTCTGTAGTGCTCCGCTGAGAGAGTTATGCAATCCGGGGGCCAGCGGATCGATTTTTTATTTAACTCAGGACGATGAATTCATCATGAAAACTGTTCAGCATAAAGAAGGCGAATTTTTACAAAAATTATTGCCCGGATATTATATGGTTGGTGGTTCGAGCTACGTAACGATTTGCACCACGGTTTATTAACTTGTCTTATGTTGTTTTGTTTATTATTTGCAGAATTTAAACCAAAATCCTCGTACATTGTTACCTAAATTCTTCGGATTGTATTGCTACCAAGTGAGTGAAGGACGAAGTATTTTATTACGGTGGGCGGTGAGTTTAGTCGGTGCAGTTTTACGGTATCGTATACGTGTGTGTGTGCGTGTGTATGTGTGGATTTTTCGGAGACCGCGTGCTTACGTTTGTTGTATAATATCGTCGGTTTTATTCTCCATCATATGTTTTCGAGTCAAAATAATTTGACGAAAAATTTTCCAAGTTGTACTGAAAGAATATTATTTTAAAACGTTCTTTTGGATGCACTGATTAAACATGGAAAAAGTTTTCCAATGTCGGCTCTCGCCATGTCTCAAGTATGGACCTAGAGACCCTCTCGTTATTTTTCGCTTATAACTCTTTAAATAAGCGTTCAAACGAAAAATTCATCTTGACTCAAATTAAAGCACATAAAATTTACTACAAAAAAGCTCATATTAATTTTTTTCGAAAAATAAGTGGATGGCGCAAAAGCACCCTTCATAGGAACCTGAAACTTCCTAAAATGTCGTTTCATTCGGTTTTTTTTTCACAAGTTCATTTTTTCGCGTTTGTTCACTTTTCAAAAAAAAAACACTTATGATTTTTTGTTACAAATTTCATGAACTTTAATTTTAGTTATGACCATTTTTTTGTTTAAACGCATGTTTGAAGATTTATAAGCGAAAAGTGATGAGAAGACTGTCTTGGTCTACATCTGTGGAGCCACAATTTGATCTATTCTCATGAGATAATTTTATTGGATTGAAAAATCAAATATTTGAAAGAATTATCCATTACCTATGCTAATAATTTTTTTAGTTAATTCACGACTTTGTGAAAACTTACCTTACTAATCGACGAATTTGAAAATATTAATTTTTTTTTTCAAGATTTTCTTTTGTTTTTAGTGTTGTTTTTTTTAATCAATTTGAATTTGACGAATGACTACTAATTTTTACCACTAATCCATCATGTAAAATTCACCGATTGAACTAATCCGCCATTTGATTATTAACGCAGATTACAAGATTAAAAATTGAATTCAAGTAGAAAGAATGAAATAAATAATGTGTATTTTATTGCTTTCAGTGTAATTCTAAAAATATTAGATTAGTCGCTATGAACAACCTGTTACCGTCGAATATAACAATGCACCAAAAATACGATCTGAAAGGTTCGACGTATAAACGAAAGGTACGTAGTTTATCTCGTTAATATTACTCGTATGTTGTCTTAAAATTTAAAAACTTTAAAATATAACTTTGATTGACACAGGCTTCGAAAACAGAAAGACAGAAAAAATCGCCAACCTTTAAAGATTTAGATTTCATGGAATTTCATCCAGAAGGCCTATTTTTAGAAGCGGATACATATCAAGCTCTAGTCAAAACCATACAACGTGATTGTCGAGTGAGTATTCCGAACCAATCTCCTGCCTGGTCACTTGCACCATCGAGTATTAAACGTGTACTCTTAATATTTTGCAGGTCCTGGAAAGTTTTAAAATCATGGATTACAGTTTACTAGTCGGTATTCATAATTTGGACTTGGCGTTGAAGGATAAAATGGTACGTATCGCACGGTTCTAGGCCTATTTTTTTTCTATTGAACGGGGATGGTTAGAAATTCCGATTTTAGTATGGTAAAATTGATTCTTTTTTTTTCGAACTGAATTCCCTGATAAAGTAATTTAAAAACGAAGCCTTCTATTTAAAGAAAATCTTTTCGAACAGTTTTTTCTTTTTCTTTTTTGTTGAAAAAAGTAATGCCATTTTAAAAAGGATTTTTTTCAAAAAAAAAAAAAAAAAAATTCTTAATAAGAGTTGAACTTTTTTCGTTGAAAAATTATAAGAAAAAAAAACATCAGGAAAATGTGCTGAAAATTTTACAGATTTCTTCGAAAAAATTCCAATGATTTTTTTTTTTCAAATCTCACATTTTTTTCTATTTTTTTTCTTTTTTTCAAGTTTTTCTCAGAAATCCAAGAAAAATTCTCAAATACCTTAAAAGTTTCTCTTGACAAAGTTCTTTCAATTTTTTTTATTTAATTTAAAAAAGTTATTTTCAAAAAAAAATATCAAAAAAATTCTACATAAAAATTCTGAGGAAGAACTGAATTTTTTAATTAAAAAAATTAGGTATTAGAAACAAATCTCGAAAAATCTGTTGTTTGAAAAATTCTCAGCTTATTTTGAAAAAGTTCTCATCAACCGTTTTTTTTTAAATATCAGATTCTTTNNNNATTTCTTTTTTTTTTTTTTTTTTTTTTTTAATTTTTCTCAGAAATTCTAGAAAAATTCTCAAATACCTTAAAAAGTTTCTCCATAACAAATTTCTTTCAATTTTTATTTTATTTTATTTTTTATTTCATCTGAAAAAGTTATTTTCAAAAAAAAAAAACTATCAAAAAAATTCTACATGAAAATTCTGAGGAAGGACTAAATTTTTTAATTAAAAAAATTATTAGAAAAAAATCTCGAAATGTCTGTTCAAATTTGAAAAACTCTCAGCTTCTTTTGAAAAAGTTCTCATGAATTGTTTTTTTTAAATCTCACATTTTTCTTCAGTTTTTTTTTTGAAAATTTCCCATAAAAATTCTGGAAAAAATTCTCAAATATCCTGAAAATTTTCTGTCAACTTCTTTTATAAAAAAATTATTTTAATTTTATTGGGAAAAGTTATTTAAAAAAAAAAAAAAAAAAGTCGAAAATTTGACATTAAAATTCTAAGGAAAAATGATTGTTATTTTCTCATTTAGAAAATAATTAGAAAAAACCTTATTGAAAAATTTTCATGAGTTCTTTTTATAACTGTACCCCATTTTTTAAACATACCTATTAAAGTATTAATATTCAATAAAAAAAAAAATTAAATGAAAAATTGTTTTGAAATTTTTGATTTTCTTTCCTGGGTATTTCGTAAGTTACGAATTAATTGCGAACTCGGACATTTTTTTCTCAGATTTTTATTCTCCCTTCCTTTGAAATTTTGGAAAAATTTCCAAAATATGTTGAATTTTTTTTTTTTAATTCTTTCTTGAAAATTAAAAAATTAAAAAAAGTTGGAAAAATGTTTTCCAAAAAAATTCTTAAAAACTCTTGTTAAAAAATGCAATTTGTTAAATAGAAAAATCTCGAAAAAAAAAATCTGAAAAATGCTTTCTTTTTTTCTCTCATAATGATGTATTTAATAAACACCTTAATAAGTTGAAATAACTTTTTGTTTAAATCAATCATCTCTTTTTCGATTTTCTTATACATTTTTTTTTTAATTTTCCGAAAATGTCTCATTTGGATTTTTTTTTTGAAGAAGTTGTTTCAATTTTTTTTTAATCTCCTCAAAACAATTAGTTGAGAAGAATGATTTCTATGAAAATTTTCTGAAAAATATTTTTTATTAACTTCCTTACAAGAATAGAAATTTTCTCATTAAAAATTCTCTCAGAAAAAATCGCTTGTAACAATTTACGATTTTTTTGTTTAGAATAACTTTTACGATTTTTAAAAAAATCTCATTTTGCTTGAGATTTATTCTGTTTGAAAATTTTCCTTCAAAATGCCGAGAAAAATTCTCAGAAAAATTTTCTCGTTGCTTTTCAGGATAAAAAAAATTCCTTTCCACAAGAGTTTTGCGAATTTATACAAACCTGACATGTATTCTAACATTCAAAAAAATATATATTGAATTGAACTTAAAATTCAAATACGCGACCACTTTCACTTTAATACCTTGTTATTTTTTCATTTTTTTCTGTCGTGCAGGATAAAAGAGCAGGAAATTCAGCGAATAACGAAATCGGAGTATCGAGCACATCCGGCGGCCCCGACAGAACCGAAGCAGACAGCTCGAACTATTATTCGGGTTCCGAATCGGAAGACAAAGCCCCCGGTACATCGAATCAGACATCGCTGGCTAGATCCAGATCGACAAACAGGCAAAGGCTCGTCGCCCACTCCACAGCTATGGAAAGTATTCAGGCCGAAAGCGACCCTATAGACGAAGTAGAAAATTTACCGTAAGTGTTTTCGGACCGTGTTACGTTCTTCGTGGATTTGCGCATTTTTATTACGATTTTAATACGAACCTGTGCGAATTTCAGACCTGGAGGAATCCCCGCTAGAAACGCCAAAGGTGAAAGACTTCTTCTATTTCTCGGTATTATCGACATTTTGCAGAGTTATCGACTCAAGAAGAAACTCGAGCATACGGTTAAAGCGCTTATCCACGATGGGGTGAGTGACCTCTATGTCAGATTACATCTGTGTCAAAATGAAACGAAATTTTCTCATTTTAATTCTTCCTATTCAAAAGGATACTGTATCGGTTCATAAGCCAGGATTTTACGCACAAAGATTTCAAGAGTTTATGGCTAGAACAGTTTTTAAAAAAATACCCTCTTGTAAGTATCGAAAAAATATTCCTATTTCGAGGTTAAATCTTATGTTTGTTGATGTGGAATTTGGAATTTTGTAATCGTGTTGTTTCCTGGAATTTTTTAGAATTTTTTTGTAAAAATATTTATATATTTTATAACGGTGTATGTGGCACTTTAGACGACAGTGTTACCACATAAATGGACTCCAGAACGTCTCGCGTTGTTGCCAAATTTCAAATTTCACTGTACAAATGATCATCTTTGTACATAAACAAAAATAACAACGCGTAACGTTCTTGTAATTTTTTCATTCACATTATTTTTAAAATTTAACGGTGAAATATTTTCCATTAGTCGAATCGCACTCGCAAGTGTGGTAGAAATATTTACATATTCTTATTACCATTTAATTAATCCGTATATTATTATTGTTCGGTTTACATAACGGAATTTGTTGTTGTTCTCCTTCCTCCCATATGAATTTTTTCATTGATTTGTTTATGTAAAAGCGTGTATAGTTGTAATTCACGTGTTTTCTGTCTTTCCATCAAATCTTTTTTAGTGGATTTACCGGAAATCAAAGGAAATCATCGTAAATTTCGTACCCTGGTTTCTAGTTACATAGGTAAAATGCTTTTAATCTTGAAAATCATTTCTTTTAGTTGGTTTTTCTTTTTTCTTCTTTTTTTTTTTCAATTTGTTTTTTTATGTTTGTTTGTTTTTTTTTACGTTTTGTTTTCTGTCTCATCGCAGTAGGTTTGCGGTATTTTGTTTATCGTTCGAACGAAATACTTCATGTACTTTCACTCTCCCTCTGAACTCTCTCTTTTTTTTTTCTCTCTCTCTCCTCGTGGCTTGTAATGAGTATTTAACCATGATCGCTTACTTAACACAGATTCTAGCTTGTATAATTTTGTTTTAAGTAGTCGCGTTGGATTTTGTAGGTAGTTTTTTTTTCAAAGCTTTCTTCGTTTAAATAACCGGTTTATGTGATCAGAGACTATCTGTGTAATAACCCAGTCGAGTATTTGGTGCCTTTGGGCTGTAGGATGTCAAGAATTTATTTTACATGATGAGATGATTCATTCGCGAACGAATCTTGAATTTTGTGCCCATTTTATGGGAAATTTTCTCATCCATTTATTGAAGGCTGATCCAGTCTTATCGAGGGTTTTCATTCCTTTCCTTTTATTTTTTGGTCCCAAATTAAAATTCTAAACGATTTTCTGAAGTAGTTTCAGATGATTTAGTTATTTTTTCAATTTCGATTGTGGAATAATTTTTTTATACTTAGTGCAATACGAATGGTTCGAATTTAACCTTATTAGAACATTTTTTTATTTTTTCTCATATTGGGATTTTTAAAGAATTTTCTTAATCAAGACGATCCAAATTTCATTCGAATCCATTTCTCGAGAATTTTGCTTCGAACAAATTTATCGCAATTTTGATTAAAATTGCTTTTTTATTTCGATTAAAACGTTTTTTTTTGTTCTAATCAAAAAAATTAATGTTAAATACAACTTCTTGGTTTTTTTTTCAAAAACAATATTTTTATGTTTTGAAATTTTTCTAAAGAATTTTTTTTTTTTTTTTGTAGAAATGTTCAAAATTTCATCTAAGCATAGGTACTTATTTGAAATTTTTCTATTGGAGAAATTTTTAGAAAGTTCGTCGAACTGAAATGTTCGCAATTTTGTTCGAACTCAATTTCTTAAGATTTTATTCAAAATCAAAATTTCTAAAATTTCATTCACAGTAGTTTTTCTTCAAATGTTGTGTTGGATTTTTTTTTCAATTTTTTGCGAAAATAAAAAAAGCTGAACTGAACAAATTTCAGCTGGTCCTATTTTTTCAAAAAGGAAAGTTTTTTTTACTTTTTGCTGAAAACAAATGTTTTCATTTTTTTTGTGTCGAGCAAATTTGAAAAGTATTGTAAAGTTGAAATATTTCAAAAGTAATCTGATATCAAATTTTCGAAATTTTGTTCAAAATTTTTTTTAGTAATTTTGTGACACAATTTTCAATATTTTTTTTCAAAACAGAATTTGGATTTTTTTTTAAATTTTTTCCTATTTTTCATGTCGAGAAATGTTCTTTAAAATTTTATTTAATTGAAATTTTTGAAATTTCATCCTTAATTTTACTTTTAAGAATTTCGCTAAAAAAAATCATTTTTTTTTCTTTTGAAAACAATTAAATTTTGTTAATAAGTGAAACTACTTATTAATTTTTTTTTACAATAATGATTTTTTAAATTTTTGTTTGAAAGAAATTTTTCAATTTTTTCGTGGTGAAAAATTTTACGAGGAAATTCATAAAATCAAAATCTTTAAAATTTTGCTTAATTTTTTTTTTCATTTTTGAAGTTGAACGCAATTAAAAAGAACTTTTTTCTATTTTTTTCAATTGACTTTTTTTTCGTTACTTAATTCAATATTTTTTAAATTTCATTAATTGCAATTTTTTTACGGTTTTGTTCAAGATAATTTCTTTTCTCTAAATTTTGTTGAATTTTTTTTTTTTAATTTTAAAATATTAT
>FIZV01042405.1:0-13396 GCA_900050545.1 Trionymus perrisii | reverse complement strand
ATAAAATTTTCTAATTTACAAAAATTACGGAATTTTTAAAAATCACCATTTTTTTTAAATTGTCATTTTCTCAAAAACTGACAAATTTTCAAAAATTTTGAATTTTTAAAAATCTTTGAATTTCCAAAAATTGTCAGTTTCTCAAAAACTGATAGGTTATAGGTAAATATCATTAAATTTTAAAAAATTGCAAAAAAAGTTTCTCTGAACCGGTGTGCCCGTGCACACTGGGCACACAGGCTGGCTTCGCCAGTGTCATCGCTGAATAAAAAAAATCTGCAACTTTCAAAAAAAAGTCAAACTTGAAAAATTTGCCAATTTTTGTAAAATTTGACTCGTGAATCTTAAAAAAAAATCATCAATTACCAATTTTCAAAAATAGAATAATGGATTTATTCAATTAAGATCCTCTGCTATCGTTTATGGTAATTTCTGTATAATTCGAGAAAACCACCTCAAATTTGCCACAAACGCCCTTCAAATTCTACGGAAAATCCTGTACCAATTAAAAATTCATTACCAATATACCACTAAGACACCCAAGCCGAACTCTATTTTTATCCTTCACCGCACTGGAAAATTTCTCAGCACCTCGGACCTCGGAAGGAATTTCGCTCACGCGATCTCGACCCGCTCGATCGGATTTTCGATACACATACGACGAAGCCGATACGAATACGACATCCACATCGACACCGTAGCATTTCAATCTCCAGCTACGATTCTCAGCCGACCCCGGCCAGTTCTTCGTAGCTTTTTTCACAATAGAAGAGCGGTCTTTTTTTCTGGATTCATTCCAAACTGCCCTATAGGCATTACACAATGAATCATCATCATCACCACGATCCACAGCCACCGTCGCGCTCGCTCCAGCTCCGCTATTTACCACCTCCTTGTGTAATTCGACGAGACACGATGCTCTGTACCGGCAGACCGCGACCGGGACGAAGACTCGAACAAATTCTTCTTAAAACTCACCGTCGTCCCCGTTCATCGCATAATTACCTATTTAATGCTCGAAATTACTTGGGCAAATATTTTTTATAGTACTAGTCTTCCTCTCGTGTTCGAATAATGGTACAACGGCAACGTGTTCTTCGCATATGCACGATGTGCTGGCTCGATTCGGTTCCAAATTCTGTGTATCGAATGATGCATCTTTCAAGAATTACCTACTATTCGATGATCGACTCTCTCATTAAAACGTTCGTTACTCTTATTCAGTGGAATTTCACAGTCGCGATAAGAAGCACGCGGATGTGAATCGATATGAGAAAAAAATGCCATATATTGAGTAAAAAATAGGTATTAATACTACATTGTGTATATTATGTATAACTACTCGCGTAGTAGCACATATGCAACTTATGAGTATGACTAATTTCATTGCCGATAGAATAACCCCTTTCTGAGACATCGATGATACAGAAATGAAATTAACCAAATGTTGAAAACAACATTGCAATCATGTTTTTTTAATCTAATCGAATTGACATATCGTTTACATTATTTCATGTAATTCAAGAAAGTTGCTATTTTAATTAGCTCTAAAAATACAATTGGGAATAATTTTGAATTTGGAAAACATAAAATTATTAATTATTGTACAGATAAGCCAGTCAATATGATTCAGAGTTGCCATTTTCAAACAGGCATATATCAGCAACCAGAAACGTTATAACTTGGTGATAAGTAATATGTGAATTAATTACCCATACCCCCCTTACTTTTCTTTTCTGACGTACAATTTATCGATAACGAATCTCGATAATATTACGGTGTGAATATAGATTTTACGAGTTCTCACCAAATTTGGATCTATCATTGTAGTCCGGCATATACCATTAGGTGATGTACTGCAACCCCCTTTCGCGATCCTGGCGAATTTTTTGAGCCATACTTCCAAAAGTTAAAGTTGAAGGTAGCCACAAAGTGGTGACCATTCCAATTGACAGGTCGGTCTAAAAATTCCGGATTTCGTCAACTCTTTAAATGTGCATTTAAACAAAAAACTGTTGAAAACTAGAATTGAAAAAAATAAAATTCAGGTGGTTCAAAAAGGCGTGGCAAAATATACAACGTGAAAAAAACTGAAGATTGCCCCATTTCCACAAATTAATAAATTATTATATTTTTTTTTTCAAATAATAATTTAAATTTTGTTGAAAAATTTGATTTTATAAATTCGTATAAAAAAATCACAATTTTTAATTTAATAGAATTACCCCTACTTCATTATTTATTTTAATTTAATTTTAAACAAGGTATAATTTCAAGTGGGAACGCATATATATGCGAATATTGAAACACCATAGACTCAAAAAGAGTCCCCACTCCTCCTCCACCTCGCTCAAGTGTCTCATTTGTGGACACGTGTGAACCCCCTTATTTTTAAACGCAGATATCTTTTCAGCAGTGCCCCTAATCAAAAAAAAGTTCAAATAAACGTAAAGGTGCATAAAATTTCCTACAAAACTGCTTCATTCATTTTTTTCATGCAACTCAAGAGTGATATTTTATCTCAATCGTAGAAATGAGGAAAACTCTTCATTTCATTTTTTCACCTTGTATATTTTGATGCTTGTTTTTGCGCCATCCGTTCATTTTTTGATAAAAATGAATATAATATTTTTTGTTGCAAATTTTATATACTTTAATTTTAGTTATGACCATTTTTTTGTTTAAACGCATATTTGAAGAGTTAGAGAGATCAGAAATAGGTGTACCACACAGTTTATTTTCGTGGACTTTTTTGAGCCACCCGTTAACTTGTAGAAAAATCAGGAGGATGGGGAGAGGGGTGGTGTCTATGGAGTTTTACTATTTACATATATGCAACCCCTTTCGAAATTGCATTCCAATTGCGGAAATGGGGGGAGAGCATATCTTATTTTATTCAACCTGTATATTTTGACCCATGTTTTTGCGCCACCCGTTCACTTTTTGAAAAATATGAATATAATATTTTTTGTTGCAAATTTTATATACTTCAATTTCAGTTATGACCATTTTTTTGTTTAAACGCATATTTGAAGAGTTAGTGAGATTAGAAATATACGATAGCTTATTTTCATGGCTTTTATGTATTTCATGGGTTTTTTGAGCCACCCGTTAACTTGAAGAAAAATAAGGAGGATGGTGGAAGGGTGAAGTCTATGGAATTTTACTATTTACATATAAGAAATTTCTTTCGAAATTGCATTCTATTTGCGGAAATTGGGAGAGGACAATCTTATTTTTTTCACCCTGTATATTTTGACCCGTGTTTTTGCGCCACCCGTTCATTTTTTGATATGAATGAATTAACCTGTTTTGTTGTAATTTTTTTATTTTTATTATTATTTTTTTTTTGTATAAATTGACGTTTGAAGAGTTGGTGAAATTCGGAATTTTTGAACCGAGATGTCAATCAAAACAGTCGCTATTTTGTTGTTACCCTCGACTTTCATTTTTGGAAACAATGGCATATGTCGGACTATTGTGTCGAATTGAGATTTTTTTGAGCAAATGGACGAAATTAATCGAAATACACAACTGAGGGAGGGCCTGGTTGGTACCAACTCGACTTGGATTTTTTTCAAGAATGAGTAGATAAAATTTTATTGATCGATCTCTCGATGGGATGACAAAAGGGCAGTTTTTCCAAGCCCAAAAAAACAAAAACAAAAAAAAATCAAGTCATATTAACCATTTTTATTCTAATTATAAAAACTCCTCTTATCGATTTTTCTTTAATTTTGAAAATAATTTTCTAAAAAAATACACAACCCTGAGACATTGGCTGATTCTCATTAATTTTTCATTTTCGCATTTTTTTAATTTAAAAATTCAGTATATTTTTAATTCCGCATCAAAGGAAAGAAAAAAGAGGTCCCATGTAACCTTGCCTTTTTGGTAGGGGAAAAACCACGCTACGTATATTCTGTATCAATTTCTTATTCGATTTTCTTTTGTCTTAAGTATGGTTCTTGGAATTCGATTCGAGTATGTTTGCGTGTCGAGAACGTACCAATTACCAGTCAATCAATCGAAAATTGAAAACATTTATTTTTTTCTCTACTTTCAAGTGAATCCAAGAAATTGTCAAAAGTATAAGCAATCGATAGTGGAGCTGGAACTTTTTCGTGTTTTAAATTTTAATTAAAGCCAAAGTTAATTAAACTATAATGAATTCCCTGCCATTTTTCATAAACGAAAGTTGTAGAGAAAAAAATTTCATAAAAATTGTTCGAGCGAGACGTAAATTCGCGCGCGTATGTCATTGCTGTGTCATCTTTTGCATCATTTGGCAAGGTCAATTCGTATGCGCGGAAAATAGGTACATAATAAGAGGCTATAATTCCCACTTACGAAGCTAACTCAACGTCGCAAATCGACCCAAGGCGATAAATTCTTTTCAAAGGTACTCGATACTATCGATAGCTAAATCCTCCAAGAGATAAACTCGAAAAGTTTCCTTATGATTTCGAGGTAACAGGTACACAATACACATACATAAGCTCACACATACTCGAGAAGGTGAAAATAGTTGACCGCGAATTTGGTAAAATTCGATAATGAGAACCGATCGTATAATTGTCTCGCCTGGCTAGCCATTTGCAACCTTCATCACCGGTAAACAAGTGTTTCCTAAAATTTATCACTGCAACATGTTGGCAATAAGTACAGGTAGATGAAAACGGTATAAATTCACTAATTGAAATCAGAGCAACGTACTACATCTTTACTATTATACTCATACTCGTACGTACGAGTCTTCGTAATTAGAAACAATAGGCGAAAGACAAAGCAGTACTTAAGTACTCGAGTGAAAAAAAAAATTACACAACGTGGGTCTCACAATGGCATGTTGTTAGTATTGTCAAAAGTGGGAAAAAAATAAACGAAACCATATCGTCGAATAACAACATAGGGAAAAGAGTGCAAAACACACGATACGATGACGATAGTGAGATTCGACTCGAACGTTGATTAAAATATCGTATAGAGAAGGAAGACGAGATATTTATAATTAAAAATATCGATAACCTTTAATTACGTATCAAATGGTATTAGACACTTACCCACAAAAAAAAAAAATGAAATCTGTAACCCTGATGAATATAATGTGAAAGCTTGAAATGTGTACATTTGCAGCGACAAATTGCACTATAAAACGGCACAACAGCAGTAACTTTTTTTCTCTTTATCGTTGCTGTAGTTCATTTCGCGTACAATTTCGGCGAATACTTCATTTACGTTAGTTTTACTTTTGGCACTTGCTTCGATAAACGGGCAACCCCAAATTTGAGCTAATGTGTTGCCTTCGATGGTTGGCACTTCTCGCTGATGCTCAAGATCGGCTTTATTTGCTACAAGTAATATGGGTACTCTTTCCGAGCCTTTGACTCGGGTTATCAATTCTTTCATAGGTTTTATATCTTGAAACGTTTGATGATTAGTCAGACTATAAACAACGACGAAACCTTGTCCATTTTTTATATACAGATCTCGCATACTTGCGAATTGTTCCGTTCCGGCTGTGTCGAGAATTTCTAGCACGCAAGGTGAATTATCAACTTCGATTTCTTTGCGGTAAAAATCTTCTATCGTTGGATCATATTTCTCCATAAAACACCCGGAAACAAATTGCACCGTGAGAGCACTTTTACCAACCCCGCCCGAACCCAAAACGACCACTTTAAATTCACGCATTGTTCTAATGAATTAACTAACACTAACGCGAAACATATTAAACGCAATATCAGTTAAACCTCGAATAATTATTACTATTCGCGATTAAATATAAACAAGGGTTCAACATTTTTAATCGATGACACAAATGACGTTTACTAAGATAACAATGGAACATTAAACGCACTTATGGCAAAAACCCATAGAGACCACCACGAATACACGAATACAAAATTCTCTGTGAGCGAACGAAATGATTAATTTCAGCAGCATTGTTACCATAAGTCAAAACATGAAATTTGCTACGATTGAACAAAAATTTCAAAACAATCGAAGGAAAACTGTAATTTTTCCATAATTTAATAATTTTTAAACTTTAGTCAAAAATTAGTCGAAAATTAAAAACTATAGAAACGTTCAAATGATCAGTTTTCTCGCAATTTAGATTATAATAAAATTAAAATCAACGATACATTTTTAATTCTAAGCTAACACTGTACCCAACCTACTCATGCGCGACAGTCATTCGAAAAACGGAATCTTTGAATCTTTCAGTCTTTCTTCTTTCGGAAGCTCCGACGCTCCGAGCAAAAATGATAAAATTCGATTAATTCAAAGGCCAAAGTGGCATTAATTAGGCTAATTACTCGACCGATGAAGTTATTTGAAGTAATTCCGAGTTCAAAATATACTCACCTTATTTTACATGATTAGTGTAATTAAAAATTCTCGCTTTTGTGAACTTGGTAAATTGTTTTCATTCATCACAAACGACACACGTACTTTTTAAACTTCGTCAAAGAATGAATTTTTTCGTAATACGTAATTATTCAAAACTTTCTCCTAACGAGACAAAAGCCATAAAGAGGTTTTCATTTTACTCCTAGCATATTTAGGGTGAATTTTATACAGATGGAAATAATATTCGTAACATGATCTTGAAAAAATAACCATCGCGAAACTTTGCGAAAAATATGCAAAATCATCAACAATATATAAATTTATTCGTAAAAAAATATTTCCGTTTTAAGTAAAATAAAACAATAAGGTAGTCTCAGAAATGAAAACATTAATACACTGAAATTCACACACAATACGGCACAAATTATTCATCAATTATCAACAATCGGCGCAAATAAAAAATTTCAACAATTAATTTCAGTATCTGTAAATACGTACGAATAAATGTGATATTTATACAGTTGCAGTAAATCTACACACGATTTCAAAGGTGGAACTTGATTCCGGTCGTGTTCACGATAAAACACATGATATCTGTGATTTCTTCGATCTGTAATAATATAATTTGATTATAAATTAAATTTGAGTGAATTGAACCGATCAATGGTTTAATTTTACTCACTATTTTCGCTGTAGGTTTACCACCACCATGACCAGCCTTTTTTTCGATTCTGATCAGAAGAGGATTTTTCTAAAAATAAAAAAATCAACATTACTCTTAATTTTCATTTTATTGAAAAAAAATTTCCAAAAATTTAAAAATTATTTTTACTTGATACGGATGGTTTTTAAAAGCGTGTTGTAAAGTAGCGATAAATTTTAATGAGTGTAATGGCACAACACGGTCATCGTGGTCCGCAGTAGAAAGTAAAATAGCAGGGTACTGTAAACAGAAGTAGAAGGAATAATTGATAGGTGATTGTTCAATGGATAGGTATGAATTTAAAAAGTAATCCAGTTACCTGAGTATTAGGATCCTCTGGTGCCTTAATATTATGCAGTGGCGAGTATTTATAGAGATATTCGAAATCTTTTTCATTCTCGGCCGAACCGTAATCACTTACCCAGAGGTACCCAATAGTGAATTTGTGAAATCGAAGCATATCTAAGACACTGCAAAAAAAATATATATATACTAAAACGAAAAAACTTTACGATCAACTAAACTAAATTCTTACCCCACATTAGCGACCGCTGCACCGAATAAATCTGGCCTTTGATTAGCGCAAGCAGCTACTAATAGGCCTCCATTCGATCCTCCATTAATAGTCAGCAATTTACTGCAAGTGTACTTTTCGGCGATTAAATATTCAGCGGCGGATTGAAAATCGTCGAAAACATTTTGTTTATTTTCTAACCTTCCTCCACGGTGCCATTTTTCGCCGTATTCTCTATAAAAGTACATTGATAGAAATATAATTAGAAAAAGCCCGAATAAAAAACAAGCTGATAAATAATATTTACCCTCCGCCTCTGATGTTTGGTACGGCAACAACGCCATCGAAATTATCAATAAAAACTAAACGAGTAACGCTGAACGAAGGTAGTAGACTAATATTAAATCCACCATAACCGTAAAGAAAACAAGGATTATTTCCATTTTTTTCCAAATTCTGCAAAAAAAAAAATCAATTGGTAAGAATTCTATGAGACAAACCAATATTCTAAGAATAATTACTTTTTTATAAATAATAAACATTGGCACTCTCGTTCCGTCTTTACTTTTGTAAAACACTTGTTCGGTGGTGAATTTCTCGCGGTCGAATTTCTCCACTTTAATTTCTCGGAAAATCTACACCAACAGAATCAGTCTCATATAAGTTATTTTTTCTTTGCAAAAATTTAGAAAATTCGAAATCTGTACCTCAACGTCAAACTGAGGGCTCGACAAATCACAGTGGTAAATAATGCCAGGAGTGAGAAAAGATGCAAACTGGAAATATATATCTTTATATTTCCTATCACCAGAGAATCCCGTGATTGTACCAGTATCTAAGGGGAACTTCTTGACCAATTTACCAGTTTTTAAATCGTGCAGTTGGAGAACACTCTGCAAAGCAAATAAAAAATATCATCTTACGAGCTCGTCAAATTTTTAAGGGATTTTTTCTCCTGAAAATTACCTTGACATCCTGAATATAACAAATGGCCAAATAATTATCGTGTACTGCTTCGGCCCATTCCAAAACATCTTTTTCATTTTCTGGTATAAGAGTTTGCCACGATTCGGGCTCCGGATTTTCAACATCGATTACGATTAATTTATAATTAGGCGCGTTTTTGTTTGTTCTAAAAATGAATGATGTACCGTTGTTGGCGATAAACTGTGGAATAAATAAAGCATTAGAAATTTAACGAATGAAGAGTGCTTTTTAGAAACGATACATACTTCATAATCAGCTTCGATTTTTGTGATAATTGGTATAAGGTCTAGTTTACCGTTGATTTCATAGTTGATCTTTTTTAAATCGCTAATATAAACTAAATTATCTTGGCAACCTTTTTGTGGAGTGACGATCAGATATCTACCACAATCGCTTACACCGGAACCTCTAGAAAATTTAAAAAATGGTTGGATTTATTCGCAGTTTATGATTATTCTTTTTTTGAATTTTAAAAACATGCACTTACATAACGAAGTTGGGTTCTTCCGGAAATTCTACCACTAGAACGTCTTCAGATTGAGGAGTTCCAACTCGGTGATAGTATAGTTTCTGATTTTTATTTGTTTCAGTTTCCGAACCGTCCGTTTTGCCTTCTTGATCGAGGTAGCACTAGAATCGTTACAAATATATAAAATAGTCGATCATTATTTCACATTTCTTTTCGTTCATAAAAGATAAAATTACCCCATAGAATATCCCTTTATTATCATGAGTCCACGACAATTCCGTAAGCTTCACTTTATTCAACTTCTCGGGATAAATATCACCTAGGCACAGAAAAATACGACGTTATTTGAATAAACACAGCGTAAACAGTTGAAAACACATCTGACACAATAAACACCTTTCTCCACGTGCTTGAAATGCACATTAATCCAATCAGACCCACACGAGCTCAACCCGTACGAAAAAATTTGCTCATCATCGGAGAAAGCAGTAACTTGCAAAGCAACAGTGCCATCATCGCTCAAGGTATTCGGATCAATAAATACCTCAGGTTCGGCCGTCAACGAATTTTGTACATAAAGTACACTGAAACGAACACAAATATATGAAAACATTCATCATTCACGATGTAAATACATTACGTACCTTTGATTTTGTAAACCGGTGTTTTTATAAAAGAAGTATTTATCACCGTGTTGACGAGGACAAGAATATTTAGGATAATTCCATAATTCGGTAAGACGAGAATTAATATCCTTTCGGAAGGGACATTTATCCAAGAAAGGTCTAGTGATGGCGTTCTGCTCGTCGACGAATTTCTTCGTTTCTTCGCTATCCGGGTCTTCCATCCACCTGTACGGATCTTTGACCTAAAAATAGGGAAATTGTTTAGGCTTGAATTCGAAGAACAGACTAAATACGAGGTATAAATTATGAAAAATAAGAAATTAAATACGTACTTCGGTTTTGTTGTGATAGGTGTCGGCAATACTTTCATCTCTTCTAGGATTAGGATATAAGATTTCCATCTTGCTTAAGAATCTTTTAAATGAACTCAGTGAAATCGGACGCTTTGAAACAATGACAATATTATTTTGACTATTACTTTATAAGGAATTCAATTATACTGCGGTAAAGTGATAAGATAAATACCTGTTTTTTTAAAATATATGATGTCTGCAGATATATACCGTTTACGATGTTTGTTTTGAAGATATTTCTCAAAAGCATGAAAGTACGTAGCTGTATCTAATGCTAACTAAACGCGCAGAATGCGTAACAAACAATTCACTGAACTAGAATAACTATTTAAAAACACTGGAAACATTAATAGAAAAAGTATAAATTTACATAAACACGATGAATTGAATATCAGTTTTATTTTATTGTTTGCAACGCATTGGCGAATTTTTGTATTTTTTATTTTTTTGTAAAAAAATTCCAAACGAATAAATCACTTTGAATGGACCAAACTTCATTCTTGTTTCTGATTGGTTGGTTGATAGTTGATTACAGATGATGATGAACTTGGATGCTCGCTTCCGATTTCAAAAATCATCGTTGCTATCGGTATCCTTGCTAAGTATTTTGCTCGTGGAAAATGATTTTTTGTTCATGAATGTTATTTTTGATTTGATTTGATTAGATATGATTTACCTAAAATTGAACTTTTCAATTCAACCGTTGTATTACAAAGTGGAAGAACTAATCGTTCATTAAATTTTTTCCGTTCTCAATCTTACTAACATCCATCACTCGTGATCATTATGGAAATTAAAGTTCGTCAATCAACGGAAGCAACAGTTATCTGCTTGGTAAGAATTTTCTTTTGCAGCTATATGCTTAAATCTTTATGATATAAATATGATCATGGTACATGACTTCATAGTTCTTTAAAACTTATCACACAGAGATGTAATGTGTGAATAAACGCGCTTGCATAAACACATATCGACTTGTAGAATCTCAACGGAGGACTCTTGATCCATTTGTCGATTTCTTGGGACCTTATTATTTATCTACGAATTGTGCAATGTATTGAATAAGCAGGAAAATTGTCTCCAAGGATAAATTCTGTGCAATCAACGTAAACTAAACATTCATTTGATACTTTTTATCCGTTTATTTACCAGCCTTTGGAGTTTAATTTCAATGGCTGATTTTCTGGGTCTGTACTTGTTCTATGAACAGATTTTTTCTATAAGGCTAATTTCTTTCAAAATTCACATATCGAGTTTATATTGCTGAAGAAAAGTGTGATTATGCTCATTGCTTATCGACTATTATTACGTTCCTACCTTAACATCACGAGTATTGCACTAATAGAATTTTTTATCTTTTGGACAAACTTCTTCAAAAGCTGTACCATTTTCGACGAAACAAAGTGACAGGTACACCAGATATGTAGCGAAGTAGGAGGTGACGATAGGTGAAGACGTAATCGAACAGTAATTCCGAAATGGAAATTAAGAATGAAGGATTAGTAGGTAAACGCATACTCGATTTTGACGATTGAAATTTTTTATCTTTTGGACGAACTTTTTCAAAAACTGTAGCATTTTCTACGAAACAGAGTGACAAGTAAGTGCACATGAAGGTTTCTTCTTTTATCTCATTCATGTTTTACTGATAACAAGTTGTTGATGTGGATTGAAAAATTTAAAACTAATCGTGAATTAAAAGATTTTTGTGGGAAATAAAAATGGATTACGTGAATTAAAAGGTGTTTGTTGAAAATAAAAATTGATTCCGTGAATTAAAACATTTTTGTGGGAAATAAAAATTGATTAAATTGATTACGTGAATTAAAAGGTGTTTGTAAAAAATAAAAGTAGATAACGTTCCACAAAATGTTCGAGCGTTAGTTACAAAATTTATAAAATGGAATTTCCATACTTTTTGGAGGTTCAATATTTGTGGAGTTTGTAGAAGTCGCCCAAATACACCTAATTGGTTCAATAAAATATTGCAAAAATCAAAAAGAAAAAAAAAATCGGTGAAGAAGATCGCATTATCGCTGAGGTGGAATTTTTAAATAAAGTTTTATTTTGAAATTTCATTTGAATTAAAATAATTTCCCTCAATTCTGTATTAATTTTTTTTTTTTTGTTTATTGAAAATAAGTATTTGTAGGTTCCCAAAGAAAATTATCATGAAAATCTCTCAATTCAAGGTTAATTATAGAGGGGATTTTTATGAGTTGTTTTTAAAGGTCAAGCAAGCATTAGTTTGAATGCTTCAGCTGTTGAACTAAAAACTCTATCAATAAGGTATACCTATTCTCTGCAATAAGATGACCATACAGGTTCAAAAGTTTATTCAGTATTGTATAATGTATAACGACGGATAAAATATGATACAATTGAAGATTATTTCAACTCTACATAAAATCTAAACTGCTTAAACATAGCTAGGTACCTAAATTTTTTATGTAAATGTGTTTGTAAAAGTTGCTGATTCGTAATAATGTGTGTAGGCCTATACATTACATTTAGCCGTTTCGCGGTATTGAATGCCAGTGTTCAATACAATGAAACTCATCATATCCACAAGCTGTGCAATCTACATAAAAAAAAGTAAGAATAAGAAATTAAATTTTCAAAAACCCATTGTATTATATCTAATTAATCTAAATCTATATATACTCACTGCTTTATCAGTGGGATCTTGAGTATCAGCATTATTACCAACAAATTCGACTCGTAGCAACAGAGGATTTTTCTAAAGAAATTACATTTTCAATTATTTTTTTATTTGATTGGCGAGTAAGTGGAGCTGAATATTGATGAAAAATTGAAAATGTTTATTATTTTATTTTACCTGATTAGGATCCTTTTTGGCATCAGCCTGCATCTTGGCAACGAATTTCAACGAATGTAGAGGTGATACTCGATCATCATGATCATCAACTGTAATCATTGTTGCTGGGTACTAAAAAATTTGTAATCGAAATTACGTAAAATTCATTTGGTAATAATTAAAATGGCTTTAGAAAATATTAAAAATTATCACTTGTTTATTAGGGCAGTTAGTCAAATTGATATTATGTAGAGGAGAATATTTAATTAGAAATTGGAAGTCCTTTGGATTGGTCGCTGTGCCATACTCGCTAACCCAAGCACGACCGCAAGTGAATTGGTCATATCGTAACATATCGGTAATCCTGTTATCAAATCAAGTTTTATTTACTCAGCACACCAGCCAAATTAATTAAATATCTTATAAAACTGATCACTAACGGTGAATCGGCAACAACAACTGCGAATAGATCTGGTCTTTGATTGAGAGCAGCAGTCATTAAAAGACCACCGTTCGCTCCTCCATTTATAGCTATTAGGTTAGAATTAGTATATTTTTCTTTGACGAGAAAT